>PVKA01010273.1:0-65068 GCA_004027165.1 Ctenomys sociabilis
TGTCTCAAAATAAAAAAAAGATAAAAGAGGGATAGGGATGTAGTTTAGTAAGCAAGCAAGCAAGCAAGCAAGCAAGAAAGAAAGAAAGAAAGAAAGAAAAGAAAAGGGCAGGGGGAAGGAAAAGGAGCACAGCTCCTCAGAGCAGCGTGCAGGTTGGGAGCCATGACAGGCTGTGTGGGTGCCTGGCTGGGAAGCTCTGGAATTGGTCACTGATTAGTAGAAGCAGCTTAACCGGAATCTATTTGCAGCCTTAAAACTGTGTTCCTAGCTGTCTCTCCTGGGCCCCAGGCCTCCACTCTGCCCCCAGATCACCCCAAGGCCCTTACTGATGCGACACAGGCCCTCCTCCTCTGTGCATGCTGGCTTCTTGAGGGGCCCCTCTCTGACTCTTCTGCTCTCTATTCTTTCATAATTACCACCCACAGAGTCCCCTGTTATGGTTGAAACATTGTGTCAACTTGAGCCATCTAGAAGCTTAATTAGTAACTCAGCAGTTGTACATTCTAATGTGTAGAGGGTGCGTTTAGTGCTCTAGGATGCTGCTCATCATTTCAACTCAAGAAGTTTAGAAATTTCACTAAATGACTCAACAGGGGGCCATGGTCCTCACTTTGTAAACATTCTCATCCTGGGCACGAGGAGGGCACCCAGACGGTGCGAGTGCTACCCCTGCCCTAACGTGGGCAGCCTGCATACAATATGAGAGGAAGAGAGAACCCTTCTTGTTGCTTTTGCTGTCTTCTGCCGCCTTGAAGTGTTGCCTCTGCACAATGGTACTCTGCCTTAGAACCAACTGACTACCAACTGAAACCTCCACAAACCATGAGCTAAAAGAGCCTTTCCTCCCTTCATTTTTAGCATCAGGTATTTTGGCTTAGCAATGACAGAACAGTAACCAAGACAGTCACAGAGTAAAGGAGTTGGGGTTTCATTTGTTAGTCAAGAAGAACAACTTTTGTGAAGACTCCAGAGTGAAAGTTGTGGGTTTTTAAAGCATATCAACTGCCGAAAGCAGGTTTCAGACACCCAGGGGTAAGCGTGCAGGAAAAGGTCTGTCTTGAATTCCCTGGAGCCTGTCCTAAGCTGCCACACTACACTGAGTGAGGTGGTCTGACCCTTGCATTTTGAGAAGGAAACCCAAAAAAGAGCAGGGTAAAGGATTACAGATGGAGAGCCACTTCCTAAGCGTGACCTCCACATTCTGCCTTCACATTGCCTGGAAATGCCTCTCAACAGTGATGGGGTCTTAGGTCTTGTGACTGTAGACCCTCTCGAGACACCTAATAGGCCAGTGTAGACTTCACATTTCCAATCAAGGCACAGGTTGCAATCACCCCGAAGTGACTTGGGAAGATTTTCAGGGATTCTGTGCCTTACTACGTGTATTACGACAGCTCACACAGATTTTCGCACGCCTTTGTTGGTGTATGAGTCACACGTATCAGCTGTTTTGCAAACGCTAGCCAAGTATGTGTTCCTGAGGTTGCCCCTACCTGGTCATGTTGAATGAAACGCTCTAAAAATAAAATTTTGTTAGGAAAGTTGTGCCCGTCACAGGAGAGACACGTGCCTATTGTTTTCTTTATCTAGTTCTGGTATGCAGGTTTAATAGCAGGACTAAGTTCATGAATTAAGTGGAGGGATAGCTCCCAGTGCTCACTTGTAGAAATGGTACAACTGGTGGAGGAGCCGGTGGACCTGAGGCCGTTTCTTCTGCCTTTGGATTCACCACTGAAGACAACTGGCCCTGAACACTGACTTTTTTTTCTTGGTGGAGAAGTTCTAAAATATGACTTTAATTTCGATCCCTTGCCTGCCATGCCGGCCCCGTCCCCTGGGTGCACTGAGATGATGACTGACAATGGGCGTGGCAGTGCAGGCCTGCAACCCCAGCACTTGGTAGGCTGAAAACAGGAGGATCGCTATGAGTCTGGTCTGTGCAGTGAGACCCTATAGACCCTGAGGTAAATACATAAATAAAATAAAATAAAATAAAGATTTGGCAGGGTATCTTAAGGAATTTCACTATTGCATCTATATTGTGAAACTTACTAGCATAAAGTAAGCTTGTTATTGTTTATAACAATATTTGGGTTGACGAGTGTCTCCCGAAGAATTCATGTCTATCAGAACCTCAGAATGCGACCTTCTTTAGAAATAGTGGCTAGCCAGCTGTGATGAGACACATCTGTAATCTCAACACTCTGGGAGGCCAAGGCAGGACTGCAATTTCAAACCCAGCCTTGGAGACTTAGCAACTTAGTGAGACGACCTCAAAAAGTTAAAGAGGCTGGGGATGTCGCTGTTTGGGTTCAATCTTCAATATCACTACCAAAGATGTAATTAGGTAGCATGGGTTAGGTGGGCCCCCCCCCACAGTGTGGCTGGTGTCTGTATGAGAAGAGAGAAACTGGAATGCAGGTTCATAGACTCACAAGGACAATGCCCTTTGGTGGCAGTGGCCGAGACTGCAGTGATGAGGCTGCTAGACAGCGAGCATCACAGGTCGCAGCCTCCCCAGAGATGGAAGAAGACAGGTGAAGGCTCTAGTGGGTCTCAGAGGGATGATGACTGCCAGCGCCTTGGTCGTGGGCTTCCAGCTGAGCACCAGGAGAGGGTAAATTTCTGCGGTGTCAGCCACACAGTGTATGGCTCTGTGCTCTGGCACCCTATTAGGGAGCTAATCCAGCGATGTGCCTGTTAATATCTTTAGTTTGTAGACATCTCCATCATTCCTGATGTCAGAAATTTGTGCCTTCTGCTTTTCTTTCTGGTCAATCTGACTTGAGATTGATCAAATTTATTGATCACCTCCAAGAATTAGCTTGTGGTTATTGGTTTCTCTCAGTTGCATCTGTTTTCCATTTTATGGATTTCTACTCTAATGTGTATTATCTCCTCTTCTGCTACTGTGTGTTTAAGTTGCCACTTTTTTCTTTTCTAGTTTTTTAGTGTAAAAGCCAGGTGATTAGTTTGAGCTTCTTAAAAATATATTTAGTACAGGGTCAGCAGGGTCTACCGGGTCTCACTGCACAGATCGGACTTGTAGTGATTCTCCTGTTTTCAGCCTCCCAAACACTGAGATTATAGGTGTGCGCCACCATACCCAGTCTCAGTCGCCCTTTGAGTGTGCCAAGGGTGGAACCGGGTCGGCATGTGGTGACAGGGATCGAACCCTAGTCCCTGTGCCTGCGTAAGCAGGCGCTTTAGTCCGCTGAGCTATCTAGCCGGCCCTTGAGCTTTTAGAAAAAAAAATTTTTAGGCCACCTCAGCCTGTGCACGGCCATTGCTGTCAGGCTGGACACCAGTCTCCGCCACTGTATGGTAGCAGCCGCTACCTGTGCTATGTCCCGCGGCTTCCTATGCCCCCCTGCGGTTTCCATCGTCACTGTCCAGTCGGCTCGGCTCGCTGCTCTTCCCATGGGTCACACGAGACAGATGAGGAATTCGACCCTCGCTGGGTGATGTACGTCAACAAGCCAGAGGTAGACACCTAGGAATTGCCTAAAGAGATGAATAAGCTTGTTGGCTATGACCTGGTTCCAGAACCCAAGATCACTGACTCTGCTTTGCGGACATGCAGACGGTTAAATGATTTTGCTAGTGCTGTTCGAGTTCTGGAGGTGCCTAAGGCAAAGCAGGACCTCATAAGGAAATCTACCCCTGTGTCATCCAGGACCTGAGACCGACTCTGAGTGAACTGGGACTCTCCACTCCAGAGGAGCTGGGCCTTGGCGAAGTGTGGCCCACAGACGGGCTTCCTCCTCAAGGCTGTCTTGGCAGTACAACTTGGTTGTAAGCCATCGTCTGGAAATGCTGGTACAACATTACCTTATTTGAACAAGATTCCCTTTATTAAGTACCAAGCCACGTGATGGTAACCTGGACTTTAATAAATGGAAAACAAGTTTGAACCAAAATAGAAAAAAAAAATGTTTTTTTAGTGCATTAAAATTTCTTTTAAGGGGCCAGGGAAAGGCTCAGTAGAATAAGCGCTTCCCTAGCAAGCACAAGGGCCTGAGTTCAACCCCTGGTTCCACAAAAAAAAAAAAAAAAATCTTTTTAAGTACCTTTTAGTAGCATACTACAAATTTTGGTACTTTCTTTTTCAGTTCAAAATGCTTTCTAGGCTGGGGAGATAGCTCGGTGGTCTAAGCGCCTTCCTGGCAAGCACAAGGACCCAGATTTGATCCCTGATATTGCATGCTGTGCTGGGCATGCTGTGCCGACCCCAAAACTGGGTGTGGTGGTGCACACCTGTAATTCCACCTCTGGGAAGGCTGAGACAGGAGAGTCACTATGAGTTCCAGCTGAGTAGTGAGACCCTGTAATAGATAGATGATAGATAGATAGATAGATAGATAGATAGATAGATAGATAGATAGATAGATAGATAGATAGATTTTTTAAAATTATAAAAGCAAAACAAAATGCTTTCTAATGTTTCTTGTGATTTTTTTTTCCTTCCTTTTAGCTTGTTTGTGTTATTATTTAAGGTACTACACGGCTGGGCCAATCTGGCAAGCTATCTTTTAATTGGCATGTCTGGACCAGTGATGGCAAAACTTTTAGAGCTTTCAATGACATAAGCAGCCCGCTGTGGCACACAGGCCATAGATTCGCCACAACCTGTCTAGACCATTTGTCTCACATTCAGTATAATCACTCACATAATTAGCTTTAGATCTCACTGTTTTCATTTTTAATTTGTCCTGTCCTCTGTTCCTCCTTTACCTCTTTCTGCCTTCTTTTGAATTTGGTGGACAATTTTATTATTCCATTTTTGTTCTTTCCTAGCTTATTAACAATTGCTGTTGGTTTTATTATTTTAGTGATAGATCTGTTTTTACTTTTTAATTTAATTTAAACACTTTTTGGAGACAGAGTCTTGCTACATTGCCCAGATCAGTCTTGGGCTCTTGGGTTCAAGCAATCCTTCCACAGCCTCCTAAGTACCTGAGACTGCAGTTGTGCATCACCACGCTGAGTGTTCATGGTAGATTTAGAATCCAAGGACTATGTCTCTAATCCTTGCAATCTAACTCCAAAGATTTTATTCATTTCGCCTAGAGTGACTTGGAGGACAAGCACACACCAGCGCGCCACCCTCCTCCCCTCCCTGTAGGCTTCTTACCACTGTTGCCACACTTCCACTCAGTCATGTTTTAGACTTCAAGCTACATTGGCACTGCTTTTGTTTAAACAGCCATTTTTTAAAGATATTTTTAAAACTTTAAAATATTTGCATACTGGCTATACAAATACTACTTTCTCTGTACTTCCTTATTGGTTTTGTGGAGTTTTATTTATTTATTTATTTGGTACCTGGGATTGAACTCAGGACCTTGCACTTGCCAGGCCTGTGCTGTGCCACTGAGCTATATCCCCAGCCCTTAATAGATTCATATTTCCATCTGATATTATTTATTTCTATCTGAGTCATTTTGGTGGTTTTTGCAATGTAAATGTGATGGTGATTAATTCTTTTTTTTTAATCCATTAAAATGATTGCCTTCATTTTGGAAAGATATTCTTGATGGGTATAGAATTCTGGGTATAGAGTTTGACAGTTTTCCTCAATACATTGAAGATGTTGCTCTATCACTTCCTTGTTTTTACTTTTATAATGTAAAAACAGCTATTATTCTTGCCTTTATTCCTCTGTGAGCAATGTTTGCTTTTTTCTCTATTTTAATATTTTTCTCTTACTGTTGGTTATTGGCAATTTGATTACAGTGAGGGGCCAGGGAGATAGCTCAGTAAAATAGGCACTTGCCTGGCAAGTGCAAGGGCCTGAGTTCAACCCCTGGTTCCACAAAAAAAAAAAATAAATAAAAATTAAAAAAAAATAATAATGATTACAGTGAGCCTTGGCCTATCTTTTAGTTGGGATCTGGCTTGTTGAAAAGTATAAAAGCTTGATTCTCTCTCTCTCCCCATCTCTCCCCCTCTCCCTCACTCCCTCTCCCTCTTCCCTCTCCTTCTCCCTCTTCCTCCTCCTCTCTCATCTCTACTTAACTCCACTAGACAGGGTCTTGCTAAGTTTCTGAGATTACAGGTGCACTCCATGATGCCTGGCTTTTAGAAATATGTTTCAGCTGTGCTCAGGGACTGTTAAAATCCTTTCACGTCTTGCATTGAATATTGTTTTTAAGAGCATGTGAGCAGTGCCATATCTGTGGCTTGAGGCCCTGCCAGTGTATCCAGTCTTGTAAGTGAGAATGTGCACTGCCTAGTCCTGTGTTGCTCTTCCTTTCAGGTGGTTTCTCTAAACCTCCTGCCACAAAAGGTCTCTATTTTAAAACATGTGAACAGCACTCACTGAGACTTCGCAGGACTCCAGCCACCCTGCCGTGTGACTACCAACCTTTCCTAGTTCTGTCCTCTGACTCTGGCCACTTGCTCTCCCACTGACTCCATCTCCCCAAATTTGGGAAATCCATCCAGTCCCACACCTCCGTGCACCATCTGGATACTATCCCAGCTGTCCGGGAGGGGCCTGGTGGGCCCTTATTGACGCCATCTACTTGAGGACACTGCCTTTGTTGCCGAAGGCTTTGTGTCTTAAAGACCCTTTGGTTATATTTCTTCCAATCTGGAAAGGGAAATCTGGTCTTTGTTACTCCCTTTTGTAAAGAAACCAAAGTCACTCTGACTTTTGTTCCCATTTTATAGATAAGAAATCTGAGACCTGGAGAGGTTAGGTAATTTGCCCAGGACAAGGCAGCTGGTCACAAGGCCCTCTCTGTGAGTGGCTGACGTCAGAGCTGCGTACTTATGAATTGTCCCTATCGTCCCACTTCAGAGCTGTGTCCTGAGGTGCGGTTGATCATTTTGTGTTCATTTAGCAAACCTTTGTGGAAGCCCTTGGTGCAGATTTCCCTGGGGTGCACACAGGAGGGAGGCTGCCATTCTGTGGGAAGAAAGCATGAATTCAAGAGACAGCCCAGGAAGCAGAGCAGGGAGACAGAGTTCCCAATGCAGCTGCCCATCAGAGGTGTAGAAAGGGAGGTGCAGCTACCCCAGGGAGTCTGGGAAAAGACTCCTTGGAGAGAGAGGAGGCCAGGCAAAGAGAATTCACAGCAGCAGGCACCAGCAATGAAACTCTTCCTGTGACCTCGGCCTACAACTAGCTTCTATCATCCTCACAATAACAAACAAGGATGGTATTTTTTTTTTTTCTAAAACAGAAATTCAGCCGGGCGTGGTGGCGCAGGCCTGTAATCCCAGCACTCGGGAGGCTGAGGCAGGAGGATTGTTGAGTTCGAGACCAGCCTGAGCTACAAAGTGAGCTTAAGGCCAGCCTGAACTGAAGTGAGACCCTGTCTCAAAAAGACAAAAAAAAAAAAAAAAAAAACCAGAAATTCATTTAATTGAGCTTTTTAAATTATAGAACATTTTTGTTGTAAAACAAAAACAGCAACACAGAAACATGTGAATGCCAAGTAAAGATCCTCTTCAAAAGCTGGTTATGGTTGTGCACTTTTATAATACCAGCTACTCCAAGGCAGAGGCAAGAGGATCATGAGCTCGAGGCTAGCCTGGCTAAATTAGCAAGATCTCATCTCAAAAAATTCTTTTAGCGCCTTAGAATTAATCTCTCACTCCTGCTTCACTCCTTGTACCCCAAACTGAAGCGGCCTTTCCCAGCCATTGTATGCGCTCACTCCTTCTGCGCGTGTAACTGTGTGTGTGTTGGGGCACTTGGAACACGGGTCACAGCAGACATTTCCATATTACTGAGTCCCATTCCTAGGTCAAGTGCACCATGCATCTCTGTGATGTAGCATCTGAAGGTATTTTGATCCTGCGGGCATATATTTACATTGTTAATGACACTTTGCTGTGAGACAAAACAACACAACAAGGCACTTCCCTGTTCACCTTAGCAGTTGGGCTGAATAGTTTACATGTGTTCCCCAAGACCTAGGAAAGTTGGAACTGAGAAAAGTTGGGTAACCTATTTGCTATTCTACCTTGCACAGACAATTGTAGCATTCATTACAGGCTGTGTCAGTGGGTATAATTGGATTGTCTGCTCCCATAATTAACTTTGTCATATCCCAAGAGGCCAATTTAGCTTAACCACCAGCAGTTTTTTTTGGCTGAGTGATACGCATGGCTGGTGTACCTACAAGCCTAGTCAGCTTTCCCAATAATGTCACCAGGTATAAGTCGGGAGAGATGACTTTATGAGCAATGATAGTGAGAGCTGGCTTCCCCTTCAGCAGTCAGACCAGCTTCTTGGTATGGCAGTGGGACCTGAGCCTGGAAAAGGACCTCAGGACATCCCTGGGCCTTTGTCCAGAGGTCCTGGTTCCATGCTTTCTGTTCTTGGTGCTGTGCTCTGGCTTGTTTACCTGTGCTGTGTCCTGCCAATAAGCTCTTCACACTCCCCATCCCTCCTAGAAGCCTAGGATTCTCCTCATGTGCTGCCGTGGCCAGAACTCAGGGGGTCTCCTTTGTCAGGAGAAGCCAGTGCCCCACAGACACGCAGGCCCAGCTCCAGCCTGTCGGTACCTGCAAATCTAGAAGTAGCCTTGCACTTGTAAAGGCTTCATTCTGAGGTCTTCCTCTCTTTCTCTCCCTTCTTCGAAGGTGTACAGGTTGGATAAGTTTGTTTCTTATGGGAAGGTGTCTATATCAGTCAGTGCTTGCTAGAGAAACAGATTTAATGCAAGATATGCAAATGTATAAGAATTTACAATAATGGGTTACAATGACTGCCACAGAGTTGGGGGTGGAAGAGCACAAAGTGTCTGTCTGCTCACTGGAGATCTGAGGCATCAGTCACAGGCCTGGAGCTCTGTGTAACGTTCCCTATGAGTTCCTACCAGGAGGCCTAAGGGTCTGCAATGGGAGGCTGAAGGATCCACACAGGAAGCCAAGATGGTGTGCAAGGTGAAGTTGAAGATGAGCCCTTCTGAAGAAATAGAAGCAAGCTTTCTTTCTCCCTTACCCTTTTTAAAAATTTTTCTAAAAAAAAAAAAAAAATTATTTGATACAGGGTCACACTATGCAGTTCAGACTTGTAGTGTCCTCCTGTCTCAGTCTCCCCAACACTGGAATTATAGGCATGCACCACGATGCCCAGTTTCAGGACCAGTGCAATGTGTGGCACCAGGGATCAAACTCAGGTCCTTGAGCTTGCCAGGCAGGCATCTAGACCACTGAGATATCTCCCCAGCCCTTTCCTTTCTCTTTTACATCATTCTGGCTACAATCTTCCCTAGGGTGAGTCTTCTATACCCAGAACTGTGCTGAGCCAATTTAGTTGGTTGTCTCAGTTTGACACAGTGGACTGCCACAGCATGTCTGGACAGCTCCAAGTACATGTTCCTATAATTTGCAGATGTGAATTCCTCTGAAAGCTCAGGGAAGACTCCGAGGGGCACATCCCAGAGCCTATGGCACTCTCCCTGGGGGAGGGAGGTGGCAGACAGCTATCCTGCACAAGGGGGACACAAGGTGGTGACAAGGCAGAGTTCTATGTCCCACACATCCTCTCCCAGACCTACAGTGCCTGGCATGTCTATTCCAAGGCCCAGTAGTTTTGTCCTCTGTTATAGAGTAGACTGAAGACTACTGATCTACAACTGCCTCCCCCGCTTCTCAATACTCACCACCACCTGCCTTTAGGCCAAACATGCCCTGCAGGGAACCTGCATCTTCTTGTGGGCTCACCATTCTCTGCATGTCTGGGTGACACTGCTGGTGAGAGGCTGGGGTGGAAGCAGTGACTGTCATAGTGGAAGAGTGTGCCCTGAGGCCTCTCTGAAGCTCAGATGCCTTGGCCTTCCCTATCTGATGCTACCATCAGGGCCACCTATCAAGGCAGGCCCAGAGGATCACAGAGCATTTGTCTGGGGAAAGCTGCAATTGCCTCACATCTGTTTTCTTCTGTGCTTTCTTTTGCCTCTTCTCCTGTGGGTCACAGAAGCAGCTATGGTCTCTTTTCCAAGGAAAGGAAGTGCAGGCTTCCTTTTTCCCCAGTCTGAGATGCTGACCACTCTAATCCACCCCACACTGTCTGTCATCAGAAGTGTGGGCTCCTAGTGATATAGGGAACCTACAAACGACATAGGGAAAAATGATCTCCTGACCTGACCTGTACAAGTTCATGTTCTCTAAAACCAAAGAGGGCCACGCCCCCCAGCAGGTAGTTTCCAGAAAGCTGTCTCTTCCAGGGACTTTTATAGAGGAAAACCATGTGGTGAGGATGTGAACTCACTTAAGTGGGCACAAGGTGGGACAAAACTATGGTTAACCAATGAGATTACAAGCACCAATGCTCAGGTAAAATTGATTAAATCCAGTTCCAAATGCGGAAACTAGTCAAGTAGCAAGTGGCCATGGATATGGGACAAGGTCTCTTCCTGTTGGGGGTTGGGCTAGTGACTCATTTGGGCTCTTTTAAGGTGATAGATACCTATTTAGAATATCAATTCCTGATGCCCCTCCCTAGGGAAGCATGTAGCTGTATGTTTCCTCTTTTGTCTTGGTCTTGAGGTGTGGCCCATAGGGAGAGTCTGTCTCTTCCCAGTTGTAAAGTCACCTTACCTTCCATCTTGTCTCCTTGAGGGCCTGGCCCTGTCTGACCGCTTAGAATATTTCTATCTAATTCAGCTGCCTATAACACTAGGACTCAAAGGTCAGAGTTATTTGCTTCCTGCTCCAACAGTTTTCTGTTTCTTTCCTCCCCCACCCCACACACAAAAGGAGAAATAGAAAGGATAGTATTGGTTTTAAGAACTACCAAGGACTAGAGGCTTTTAGATTAACCTGCTTTTCTGTGAGCCCAGATGGCAATTTAATTAGTCTGTCAGACAAGATCATTAATTTATCAAGAGCTGTGAATTCCACCCGAGACAAGTTATTAGTCATGAATGCCATGGACGCTATTCTTTATGGTCAAATACATGGTGCTTACCAGGCTGCAGTAATAAATCACATTTCATTCTCTTGGCAAAATAGATCAAAAAAATCTATTTTTTGATATTGTTTAGAGCACAAAACTACATATTGACTTAAACATATGTTTGAATAACCTAAGTTCTCAAACTCAGCTCTAACATGACAAAGAATGAAAAGAATAAATGGAAGCTGGCAGCTACAAAATGGGGGGGGGATCTGCAGGAGAAAATTGCCAACAACAAAACAGGGAGTCGTGGAAGGAGGTGCTTACAAAAGCATTGTAACATGACAAGGTGCCTCTTGCGATAGATGAAAATGGAGAAACAAGTATGATTTAAATTTTTTTATAGGTAAGAATGAGTGGCCGGTGTCTCTTAGGGCTCCAAATCTAGAAAGGACAGAGAGGGATTCAGGGCCATGAAAGATACTTGGCAGGGGAACAGTAAAAGACATGTGTCTTCATCAGTGTCCGGTGGAACCTAATTCATCTCTAGTTGAGCCACAAACAATAAGAAGAGTGGAGCATCTAACCAAGAGAGTTACAACGGCTCAGCCTCCTACCTCATCCTTGACGGGGACATCTGTGTTCCTTAAGGGTCAATTTATTAAGTCTTTCTTTTGTGGTATGGGGGATCCAACCCAGGGGTGCTCTACAACTGAGTCACATCCCTGACCCCCTTCTAATTATTTTAAAAATAATTTAAACAGGGTTTCACTTAGTTGCCCAGACTGGACTCAAATTTGTGCTCCTCCTGCCTCAGCCTCGCTAAAGGCTGGAACTGCAAACATGCACCACTGTGAGTGGCTTGAAGTGAGATTCTTAAGGCAACTGATCATAAAGGTGCCCAGAAGTTGTAAGGCTTTAAACAGCTCCAAAGACTCTCTTTTGAGCCCCATGTGCATCTCTTTTTTCTAAGCCAAACACAGAGTTCCCATTTCCTGTGTCTCTCTATCCAGTCCCTTCATCTGCCCTGCCTCCTCTCGCTAGCCCCTCCAGCTCTTTGCCCAGCCAGCACTTACCCGCCACTTGGAGTCCTGTGTCTTGATGAGTGGGCTATGGGGTGCACACAACGTTTCCTGCAGGGCTCGTGCATCTGAGCCATGCCCCACACCCCTGCTCCCCTCTTCCAGAACCATCTCTGCTCCTGCAGGTGCTCTGACCATTGGATCATATCCACCTTGCGGCCTCCCCAGAGCTAAGAGTGCTTTTTTCTGTGTGAAGCCTGAATCTCAGTACTTAGTTACAGTCACAAGGCTACAGCAAACAGAAACACGAAAACAACACCCAGGATTTTATTTATTTTATGCTAATGGGCACTTGATTAGGATCATCCCCAAAATATCAGGGCCCAATCTCTGGTGGTTTAGGGCTTTGATACGATGCCCAAGCAGGAAATACAAAGGCGAGACCTAACAGCTGGCAGTTGTTCTGATTAGCTAGCTGGTGAGACTGTTGCAGACAGCTGAGTTGGATAGAAATATTCTAGGCAGTCATACAGGGCCAGGCCCTCAAGGAGACAAGGTAGCAGACAAGGCGACTTTGCAACTTGGAAGAGACATACACTCCCTATGGGCCACACCTCAGGACCAAGACAAAAACAAGTATAGCTACATACTTCCCTAGGGATAGGCATCAGAGATTGATATTCTAGATAGGTATCAATCACTTTAAAAGAGCCTACTGAGTCACTAGCCCAACCCCTAACAGGAAGAGACCCTGTCCCATTTTCATGCCCACTTGCTACTTGACTCACTTCCCCATTTAGTACTGGATTTAATCAATTTTACCTGAGCAATGGTGCTTGTAAGTCCATTGGTTGACCATGGTTTTGTCCCATCTCTTGTCCACCTAAGCGAGTTCCCATGTCTTTACCACCTTAGACCCGCCTCACCACATGGTTTTCCTCTATAAAAGTCCCTGGAAGAGACAGCTTTGGGGGAGAACTACCCACTCGGGGCCCCCCCTCCTGTTCCTCTCTCAGACAGGAGCTTTCTTTCCCTCAATAAATCTATTCTGCTCATAACCTCCGTTTGTTCCTAAAATTCATTCTTGGGTTTTAGAGAACATGAACTCATACAGGTCGGGTCCAGAGATCGTTTTTTCCGATGTCATTTGGAGGTTCAACTTATTGTTTGGAGGTCACCCACCTGAGATCAGTTTTTCTCCCTGTATCAAGACCATCAGTTATGAGGCAAGATTAGTGGTCACGGAGCTTGTTACAGTCAGACATCCTGCATGTTCGGTTAAGTTTTCGTGGTTACAGGGGTCAAGAAAGTAATTAAGGAGCTACAAAGCATTTACAGAGCTAGGCAGCTTCAAAAAAACAGTTGTTGCTTTTTTGGTGGAACCAGGGATTGAACTCTGACCCTTGCGCTTGCCAGGGAAGCACTTATTCTACTGAGCCATCTCCTTGACCCCCTAAAAAAAAACAGTTTTAAAAAGAGTAATTTCTCCTGAACAGGAGAAGACTGGTAGGGACTCTTCCATTGCCCTTTCTTGGAAACTAATACAACTCTGTTATGTCCTAGATTCCTTCATTTTTGTGAGGAAAAATGATAATGGGACTTCCTTTCTATCTTAGCACATGAGAGCCTTGATTCTTTCTGTTTCAGCTCTAATACTTGTTTATTTAAATCTCCTGGAAACCTTTAGTCCAAACACCTTTTATCCAGTGACATCTGTCTTTTCACATATAGTGAAAAGGAGTCAAGTTTAGAAGTCGTTGGCTCCACGATCCCACCCACAGGTTTCTCTGCCCTTATAGCTGTGTGGCTGTGAGCAAGTCACTTAATGTCTCCTCCAGGCCTCATTTCCTCTAAAAGGAAAGAAAACAATGGCTACTCACTACTGTTGTTGTGAAGACATGTGTGGAGGAGAGCCAGGCATTCAGGTACTCCTACTTGAGGAAAGGGTAGACGGCACAGTCAGCGACCACCACAGGGGTGGGGGAACTGACAGAATCCTGGGCCTTTACCTGCTACTCACTAAAAGCACAATTGTGCTTTCTTCTGGGACAGCCAGGGACTTAAAAGCCCTTTGTGCTGTGAACTGTGACTCTTCACTTGGGCCTGCTGAATGAAAAGCAGAACCAAGTTTGGCTTGCATTTTCTATGTTTGTTACTGTAAATCTTGGGTTAAATCTCCTCTCAGCTCCACAGAGGTATCTGCTGATCTTTGAGAGTGTCTATCTAGGAGCTGGCCAGACAGTGTTGCATAGCCCTAAATTTACAGGATAGCATCCCCTTTTAGACAAAGACACAAAGGTAAGTGGTTTATAGGGCATGTTTGGCCTCACCCACAAACCTCCAGTCTAGTCCCAAACCTGTGATCATCTGGAGTTTAGGAAAAGTAGAGTTTACTGGACAGGGTCCAAGGAGGTTGCTGAAGCGGAGATGAAGATCCTAACTCACTGTGCCTGTGGAATAGGTTCGCTGACTTCTGTTGCATAAAAAGAATTTTCAAGACTAAAAAGAGAGAGCGAGCGAGCGAGCGAGCGAGCGAGAGAGAGAGAGAGATCATTTCCTGGAATGTGGAACATTTATGCTTGTCACCAGAGAGTAGAAACCCCAGTAAAAGGTGGCCCACTACCCAGAGGAGTATTAACCCATTTTACAGTATAGGCCCCATTTTTTGTTTTTGTTTTTTAAGATAAGTAATTCAAACTTTTCTTTTTAATTCTCTCAATCTATTTCTTTATCTTAAGATCAGATTTCTGGTTTTCACTTTCTCAATTAAGTCATTTTATGGACTTACAATATTCCTAAGGAATTTTGAGTGTGATGGGTGCAGAAAGAAAGGTCTACATGTAACCAAGGAACCCTGATATCAATCACCTTGGGTAACTTCACCTGGGCCTCAAAAGTTGCAGGTTTTTTTTTTTTTTTGGCAGAACCAGGGATTGAACTCAGACCCTTATGCTTGCTTGGGAAGCATTTATTCCACTGAGCCATCTCCCCAGCCCCAAAAGTTGCAGTTTTTTAGAAAATAGTTTTTTTTTTTGGTTTTTTTGTAAATACTTCCCTTGTCTCCTTTCTATCTCATTTCTTCTGTCATCCTCACCATAACTAAAACCAACTCAGATGTAGAAAATCTTTTTAGAAGCCATTCATAGTGTTAGGTCTGAGAAGCCCACCGTGTGAAGAAAGACTCCAAGAGACGTCCTCTCATGCAAAAGCAAGGGGATTTTATTGGCAGCTGTGCCGGCACAGGGTCACCAGGCAACCGGGCCGTGGCGACCCCGAGCCTTCGATCACTCAGGATTATATAGCACTTTTGGGCGGGAAAGCGGCAAGCGGGGTATACAGAAGCCAATCGCGTGTGTTAGCTGGGCTGACATTTGAAAGGATAGGATGGTTCATATTGACCTTTACAATGATTGGATGGCTCAGGGATCGGGGAGGGTAATTCTCGGAAGGGTCCTGGCGTTCTGGGAACTGGCTGTTTCAGCTGAGCTATCTAGGACATCTGCTGCTGGGAGGCATGTAGGGACCTATCCCCAGGACACCCGCAGCTGGGAGGCAAGCAGGGACTGCAGGTGTCCTAAAGACAAGCCTCCGCCCTCCTGCTTCTTTCCCATCTGCAGAGGCAGTAATTTTAAAAACATTTTGTTGACCTTTTAAGATGGAGTCTGTTTGGCTCGGACCTTACAATAGAAACTGTCCTCCAGCCATAAAGATTCCAGAACTATGATGTCAGGACTGAAATAATGATCAACCAGATGCCAACCCATGCCTGCCTGATGCTTCCAGAGTCCCTGTGTCAGCGTGTTCCTCCTCCAGCCAAGATGAGGTCTCTTCATACCTTCCTCTAACTTTCTAATAAAAGCTTTCTTTCCTCGTAGATTTAATTTTCATTTCAACTTAAGCAAGGACCCAAGCTAACTGACAACAATAAATACTTACAATATTAAAAGAAGATTCTTCTTTAAAAATAACTTTAAGTTTGCACAGCTAAGCCTTGTCTATTGTAGTCTCATTGGAAACCATGAATTAGCAAGAAGAAAGGAGTACAAACCAGATGCAGTTCCTGGGGCTCCAAGGGCCTGCGGGCGCCCTCGGCCTGGAGCTGGCATTGCTGACTCAGTGCTCTCAGCTTGGGAACTTGACAGCCAGGGAAGAAGGAGTGCATGGGGACAGTGGTTGGCCATGGGCTCAGATCTCAGGCATTATAGGAAGGAGACCTTGAGTCTGTGTACAGCACACACCAAGCCTTGATGAAGAGGCCAGTATGCAGCTCAAACGGGGTCTCATCCCCTGCTTTCTCTCTGGGAGGGCAGAGACCATCACAGGGGTTTGGGGTGGAGGTGGGGTGACAGGCACTTCTTGTCATCCCATCCACCTCCCATCCACACCAGCCCTACCTTTACTATGTCCCTGTGTCTGACTTTCTGGATCCTTCTGTTTGAACTCTATTTTCTACTCTCCCATTTTCTTTTTCTTATTTTTTTAAAATTCCTAACACAGACTTTATGCATTTAATTTACATTTTTTATTAGTAGCACTGCAGGGCTTTTCTTACAAGCTTCCCATTATGATATTGACAAGTATTAAACAAAACAAAACATCAGCCTTAAAGAGGAGCGTGTAGGAACCAAAGCGGGGTTGTGATACAGCAGCCCCAAAACTTGGGGTGGGGTGGGGGGAAGAAGCCTCCTGGGCCTGGTGCAGAGAGAGTCTCAGCCTCTGCCAGGCAGGGTGGCAGGGGGCAGGGTGGTTACAGAGATGTCTGATTAACCCAGGAAGAGCAAATAGGGGCTATAGAGCACAATTAAGCAGAAGCAGATGCACCCAGAGTGGAGTGGGGTGTGTATCTTATATCTCACCTGGGGCTGTGGAATTATACCCTGGCAGGGACAGATACTCACAGAGTGACCTAGAAGCCCAACCCAGCCTCTGGACATTCAGAAAGGACACTGTCATATTCTCCAAGATAAACAAGAGCTGAGGCAGGAGACTCAGGAATTTTCTGGGTGCAGCACCTGGTGCAGGCAGTGCAGAGACAGAGGAAGGAGTGTGAGGAGGCTAGACTGCCAGAGAGACAAGCCCCTTGCTTCAGCAACTTTGGGGGCAAGGGCATGGGTGGGACCCGTCCACAGTGCCTTTTGGTTTGCTTTTCAGGAGGTAAATAATCTAGGGTGCGGATGGGGGACTTATGGGGCCAATGCTGCCAGACACAAGGCTGAGGCCTCATCTCCAATGCCTGCCTCTGCATTGTCTTTTTGAGTATACAGCTGGGTCCCATTTCTCCTAAGACCTAGCACCTGGTGCATGTAAAGATAATGAATGAATGAATGAAAATGAATGAATGAATGAATGAATGAATGAATGAATGAATGAATGAATGAATGAAAAATACCAGGTGTGATGGCACACACCTGTAATCTCAGCACTCTGGGAGGTTGAAGCAAGAGGATTGCAAATTGAAACCTAGCCTGGGCAACTTAATGAGACTTTTCTTGGTTTCTTTACTTTGCTGGGACAAATACCCAATGCTCAAAATGAAGGAAGGAAAGGTTTATTTAGCCATAGTTACTGGAGGTTTCAGCACACACTCGGCTGGCTCCACGGCAAAGTGGCCCATGGCAGAGAGCAACCTTCCATAGAGGTGGCAAAGAGCAGAGGGCAAAAAGCAAAAGGAGTGGCAGTAGCTCCGGCAGCTAGCTAGCCTCTTTCCCCTCCTTACATTGTAATGCAAATTACATGTCCCAGGATGCAGCGTCCACACCCACAACAATCACAAATTCCAGAAGCCACTCTACCCTGCGACTGCATAAGGCTTTAGGGGGACAACTAGATACAAACCATGATTGACTCTGTCTCTTAAAAAACAGGAAATGAAGGGAAGAAAGAAAAAAGAAATAGAAAAGGGAAGTTTAAAAACACTACCAGCACATAAGATCATTCTACATTCTGAGAGTAGATGCTGAATTCACCCTGAAACAGCCTACAGTGCCAGACTGATGGACAGGGAGGATAGAATACAAGGTGGGCACAGAGTGCCAGGGCTGGGGGTGGAAAGTACTCAGAGGATGGAGAGACATACATGACCACACAGCTTACCTGCTGAATTAATTCGATTGACATGAAATGCCATCCCTGGGAAAGTGAACGTTCAAAAGCTTTACTTTGAAAGTATATAAAGAGCTCCGTAGAGACAGCACTGAGGCAAGTGAGAGCTGGATAGGAACTGGGAGACTCTGTACCTCGCTGAGAAAAACAAGTAAACATGGGCGAAGGAGATCCTAAGAAGCCAAGAGGCAAAATGTCATCCTATGCATTCTTTGTCCAAACTTGCCTAGAGGTGCACAAGAAGAAGCACCCAGATGCTTCCATTAACTTCTCAAAGTTTTCTAAGCAGTGCTCAGAGAGGTGGAAGACCATGTCTGTTAAAGAGAAAGGAAAATTTGGAGACGGCAAAAGTGGACAAGGTTCACTACAAAAGACAAATGAAAACTTATAGTCCTCCTAAAGGAGGAACAAAAAAGAAGTTCAGGGATCCCAATGTGCTCAAGAGGCCTGCTTTGGCCTTCTTGTTCTGTTCTGAGTATCGCCCAAAAATCAAAGGAGAACATCCCAGCCTCTCCATTGGTGATGTCACAAAGAAACCTGGAGAAATGTGAAATACTACTGCAGCAGATGACAAGCAGCCATAGGAGAAGGCTGCTGAGCTGAAGGAGACGTGTGAAAAGGACATCGCTGCCTCCCGGGCTAAAGGAAAACCTGATGCAGCAAAAAAGGGAGTCAGCAAGGCTGAAAAAGGCAAGAAAAAGAAGGAAGAGAAGGAGGAAGAAGAAGATGAGGAAGAAAAGGAAAAAGATGAAGAAGAGGATGATGATGAATAAGTTGGTCCTGGTGCAGTTTTTTTTCTTGTCTATAAAGCATTTAACCCCCCTGTACACAACTCACTTCTTTTTAAGAAAAAAAATTGAAATGTAAGACTCTGTAAGATTTATTTTTAAACTGTACAGTGTCTTTTTTTGTATAGTTAACACACTACCGAATGTGTCTTTAGATAGCCCTGTCCTGGTGGTATTTTCAACAGCCACTAACCTTGCCTGGTACAGTATGGGGGTTGTAAATTGGCACGGAAACTTAAAGCGGGTTCTTGTTGGTGCACAGCACAAGTTAATTATATATGGGGACGGTAGTTTTTCATCTTCAGTTGTCTCAGATGCAGCTTATATGAAATAATTGTTGTTCTGTTAACTGAATACCACTCTGTAATTGCAAAAAAAAAAAAAAAAAAAAGTTGCGGCTGTTTTGATATTCTGAATGCTTCCAAGCGAGTACAGTTTTTATTAACGAAAAGAAAGCATATAAAATACGGGGAAAATCACAGTATTGTTGCAATTTTCTTAAATTATTTTCTGCTTAAAGAATCTGATCACCTTAAGCACCAGCATCATTTGTCTATCTGCAAATTCTGCTTCTAGTGAATCAACACAAACCACTATCCTTTTGTTTTTTAAGTATGAAAAGGAACACTTAGGATTGCAAATAAGTACAATTAAATTAGAACACCATTTAATTGATCAAATGAAAGTTTTGCTTCACAGAGTGGTCTGCAGGCCACCTGCTCCCATTGCCCATTTTAGGTTATCATTTTGCACAGGCTTTTCCTAAAATATCCAGGAGACTTTCTTTTTGTACTGGAAACCTAACTCAGGATTTCTCCTTTGCCAAGCAAGCACCATGCCATCAAGTTATGCCCCCAGCCCAGCCAGGAGGTTTTGAAGTTGATTCCTTTTCAGTATTTATTTATTTATTTTTATTTTGTAGATCCTCTGTGTTCCATATGGTTGGTACTTTGGCCCTTTAATAAGTACTGCCCAACATTTTGTATAAATTGTACACTTCTCAGCAGCTGTCTTCGAGAGTGCTACTTATTTGTGCTATTGTGCTACTTATTTTCCATAGTAAATATATAATCTGTTGATTTTTGCATTCCTGATAAGAGCTTATTGCAAAATAGAAAAACATTATTAAATGGAAACTGAGCATGTTTCTTTTTTCTCATCAAAGCTCCACATATGTTACCCTGAAGAGAAAGGAGTTTGTTGGCTCATTTTGGAAAGGTCAGAAAAGTAGATGGATTGTAGCAATTCATATTGCAGATCCAACCACCTTGTAAAGTAAGATTCTGTTCATTTAATTTACATTAAAATTAAATTATTGAATTTTAGTCTTTCTTCTTTGTAATACATGTTTGTTTTGTTTTGTTTTGTTTGAAATAGGATCATGTGTGTAGTTCAAGCTGCCCTTGAACTCACTATGTAGCCCAAGCTAGCCTTAAATTCACAGTGATCCTCCCGCCTCAGCGACCTGAGGGCTGTTACTATAGGTGTGTGCCAGCACGCCTGGCTGCAATACATGCATTTTCTTGATTTATACATTCTAAGTTATTTTTGAAACAAAGAGTTTAATAGATATATATTTTCTAAAATATAGTGTTTTAAGTTAGTAACTTTAAATCATACAATTATAAAAATATTACATTTCAGAACTAGTAGCATGCGACAAAAGGCACATTTCAAAGAAATTTTTTAAAAAAATAATTAATTTATTTATTTGGTACAGGATCTCACTACACTGCTCAGGCTTGTAGTGGTCCACCTGTCACGGCGTGTAGTATCACAGGTAAAACCCAGGTCCCTGCACTTGCCAGGAAGGTGCTTAGACCCCCAAGCTATCTCTCCAGTCCCTAAGAGAAAACTTGTTATTTATTTATCTATCTATAGAAGACAAAAGACTAAAGGTCAAAAATCTATTTCAAGAAGTTAGAGAACTTCAAGTTAAACAAAATGTAGAAGCATGACTAATAGCAAAAATGCATTAAGTTGAAGATACAAATTACAATAGGTCAGGAAAGTCTAAACTGACTTTCAGAAGATGTAAAAGAACAAAGCCCTAGAACAGCGACAGTGAATCTTTTAGCAACCAACGGCCAAACTGCAGCCCAATACCCACTTATTTATTACAGAATACAAACACTTCAATGGAACTGGAATACTAAGGTTTTAGTTTAGAAAACCCCCACTACAGGGCCTTCCAAATAACTCAGCAGATGAAAGCACCTGCAAACAGGTTTGGGGTGAGGGGTTCAATCCCTGGGCCATGCCGGTCCTTCCCGGGGGCACACTGAGACAGCAATTGAGACTGGGCATGGTGGCATGCGCCTCTAATCCAAGCTCTTGGGAGGCTGTAAACAAGCAGATCACTATGAGACCAGTCTAGTAGTTAGACTCTGAATACCCTGTCCACCCTTCCTCAAAATACAAAAACAAAAACAAAAAACCCCACTATGTTAACCTCTTCAGTCTTAAAAGAGAAACACAATAACATGTATGCCATAGGTTTTGCCACCGCTGGCCTAGAATGATTGGAGAGAGAGAGAGAGAGAGAGAGAGAGAGAGAGAGAGAGATTGCCAGCATGAGGAGTGTGAAAGGTTCGCACCACGGACATCAACCTTTATATAACCCAAAATGGTCTTATCTAAAAGACATGAAGGATTTCTGTCAATCAATTTTAAAAGGATAGAATAAAAAATACATGGGCAAGTTGCCTGAACAGTAAAGTTGCATAGGCTATCTGGACCATGGATACCCAGTCTTCAACCTCACTAGTCACCAAACCACAGAAATGTACAATTGTGTTTGACTACCCACTATCTCGAATGACTGCAGTTGAGGAAGAAGGACACCAAATGTTGATGAGCATGAAGAACATCAGCCGTCCTTATCCACTGCTACTGGGAGTATAAACTGGTACAACTTGGAAAGCAAGCATCATTATCCATGACTTTGAGCCGGCATTTCCTCACCTAGTTACACATCCCATGGGAGCACTAGCGTAGGAATGGCGTGGTGGTAGTGGTGGGGTTTGCACATAGTGTTGCAACTAGGTTTATAGTAGCCCTGAGCTAGAGATAACTATAGTAGATTCCATGAACAGACCCTAGAGGGGATGGATGGTCCCCCTTCCATCTATACTTCTGTTCCAGCAGTGAGGCACAGTGAACCACAACCACGTGTCAGGACATGTAGAAACCTCACAAGCTTGATGTAGAGCAGGAGAAGTCATATAAGAGTAACATGTAGGATTATTTTTATATAGCCTAATAAATGGGAGGTTTCAGAATGAAATTGGGAGTGAGGAGAGGAGCTGGCATTGAGGGAAAAGGACAGGGAGAAGAGGACAAGCGACTGCTCTATGCCTTGACCTGGCCAAGTGATGCTGCCACTTGCTTTGTGGTCAGTCATTCACAGAGCTGCACAGTCTCTATCATCTGTGCCTCTTAGCTCCATCTTTTACGCCCTCGGGGACATGGCCTGAGACCCAACCTTTACAGGTCCTCAGACATGGGCCTGTGGCTCCCAGTTTCTGCAAAAACAAGCTGCCCCTGGCCCTCACCCCACATTGATTTTATTGCTGTTGAGTTGTAAAATAATTTAAGCCCATTTAGGAAAATGGAAATGTCTGGTAAAACTTGAGAAAGCAGAAAATAAATCTTAGAATCTTATCAGATAGAGGTCATTGCTGGTCATATTTTGGGTACTTCTTTTTAAATTCTTTTCTCTGTATTCTTCTATACTTGTCATCTTAGAATAATGAATTTTTAAAACCACCTTTTTTTTTGTTTTGTGGCACCAGGCATTGAACTCAGGACTTTGCCAGGCAGGTGCTTATTCTACTGAGCTATATCTCCCTGTTCCCCAAAAATCACCCTTGTTAAATCAAACCATCTTCTATGAATTTCATGGTTTAAAAGCCTCTTTGCAAAAAAACAAAACAAAACAAAAATCTCTTTGTGAGTATCATTTAGGGGAACCCATAGTATTTAATCCAGTGGTCTACTAGAATTATTGTTCTCTTATTAGAAATTTAGGGATTGCTTGCAGTTTTTCCACCTATCAGTGATACTAGGGATGAAAATCTTGTTACAGAAATACAGGTTGAAAAAAAAAAAGAAATGCAGCTTAATATTTTGGATTGTATTTCTGAGTTAGATTATCTAGCAGGAAAATGACTGCAATACACATGTAACATTTTTAAGGCTCTTGATAAGTATTCTTACTGCTTTTCAGAAAAGTCCTGACAAGAGTTTGGGCCCCTTTGCAAAAAAAACCAAACAAAACAAAAATCTCTTTGTATCATTTAGGGGAACCCATAGTATTTAACCCAGTGGTCTACTAGAATTATTGTAATTAAACTCACTGTCCTTCTATAGTCTCCTGCATGGAAACAGAGATTTTAGCAGAGGAAGAGGAGAACTGCCTGGAGGGGAGGAGACTGAGACTGTCTTGGGTCACCTGGAGGCGGGTGGCAGCCTCCACCACGTGAAGGCAACTAGGGCTGAGGCTGCAGTCACATTCCCTGCAGTTGCTGGGTCATCGTAGGAGAAAGACCTGGGAACGTGGCTACTTACAATGTCCCCCTGCCCCCGGCCTCCACACCTCCCCACTCGTGCTCGCCCATGCACACAAACACATGCGGCTCGCGGCACAACACACACGGAAGAACCTGTGCACTCCCACCCAGTACCTGGGTTTACAAACAACCCTGTCCAGTCCCAGAGCATCCCCTTACTCTAGTAGTTCTATTAGGGTGGCCTTATTCGATTGCTATTTTGGTATTCATAGCGTGTGTTTTATTATGCCACAGCCATAGCATGTTGGTGGGAGGACCTGGGCCTAAAAATAAAATATTGACTTATCACTGCAGCTCACTTTCTGCTTTTTCTCCTATCCGGGACCAAAGTGCACAGTGAGTAAAGCCTGGCGGGATGAGAGCAGGGAGCCTGGTGCAGAGAAGCAGCAGGATGGAGAGCCTGAGGCCCGGGGGCACCCAGCCCTGCCTCTGGTCCACCACATTCTGGAGCCTGTGGGTGCCCCTGCCCCTGTCCATTTGCCAATGGGAGTGCCTGTCGCCCCTCTGCATCCCTACCCTGAGCACACCAGGGCATTACTCACCTGGTGGCTGTTCCCTGTCTTACAGTCACAGGGTGTAGGCTGCTTCATGAAATGGATGCCTTGAGGTGACTTTGTCATTGTGCAAGCATCTTGGAGTAGGCTCCGGAGGACTAACACACTGGGTGGTGCAGGTCCCCTCCACTTGGCCTGCAAAGGGACCAGGAGACGTGGCAAACAGGGGTGTCCGAGGGTGTGCTCTGAGAACAAGGCACACTGTTCCACGGTTACCCTTAAAACAGTGCCCTCACTGAGATCCCATCTCACCCCAGGAAGAAGGCTAGCATCAAACAGTGACGGATGATGGCAGGGTGTGGGGACAGAGGAACCCTTCTCCACAGCGGGTGGGAGTGTAAACTGGCACAACCACTGTGGGAATCAGTGTGGGGATTCTTCAGGAAACTAGGGCAAGAGGTCCCATTCAACCCAGCTATTCCCCTTCTGGGTATTTGTCCAGAACTGAAAACATACCATAGCAATATCTGTGCACCATGTTTATAGTGGCACAATTTGCCATAGTTAAATCTTGGAAACAGCCCAAATGCCCATCAACTGAGGAATGATAAAAAGGAGGTGATATTTTTATACAATGGAATATTACTCAGCTATAAAGAATGATAAACTCAAAGCTTTTATAGGGAAGTGGATGCAACTAGAGACCATACCCATAAGTGAAATAAATCAGACCCATATGTTTAGACATTGTATTGTCTCCCTAGCATGAGAAACAAAGAATCAACAAAGTGCAAGAAGTATGATAGATACTGTGAAAGGGAAAAAAACTGTTCAAAAGGAAAGAACAACTGGGATGAGAGAAAAGATTAAAGAGAGAAAGAAGGAAGGGAGAAAAATATATATATACACACACATACAGAAGATGGCCAAGATAAGTGTACTACTAATTTCTATTGGTTTATTGAAAGGCACATCTAATGCTTAATTTTTTGACCAATTTTGCTTATATCTGGCAATCTGAACAGCTACTTTGAAAATAACAATATACCATATAACAATAATTACTGACTTCCTATCATCTTGTTTTGAAATTCTGTGTCATTTTTAATATTTCTTATTCTTTTTTAAATAAAAAAATTGGAATACCCTGAAACAATGACCAGAAGTGTGCCGCATACTATTCCAGTAGCAGTGCTGGTATTTTAGGCGCTGTCCACAAGCATGTGCTCTTCGGGGTGGCTGGGCAGGCTTACCACTTGGTGAAAAACGCCCTTCCCTACAACAGAAGGAGCTAGACATCACCGTACTGCAGGGGGGTTCCAGCTTCATGATGGGACCACCGCGGTAATGTTGTGTGTTCGGTCACATGTTGGTGACCAAAATGTGGTCCTACTTGATGGGACTACTTCACTCTGCAGTGAGTGAATGCACTGTCCCATGCGCCGAGGCAGGGACAGTAGCTGACGATAGTGGGTTTCCTGCCTGCCAGAAGGAGACAGTGGGGTGAAGGAAGCTTTGACCGTGGTCCATGGTCAGTGAAGACAGGGGAGCAGGGGAGCTCCCAACACCAGTTGGGCAGGAAGGTAGCTTGCCCTATCTATCCTTCTCCTCAGTCATGTGTCCAGGACCTATGGTGACTCCAAGACAGAGGTCTGTCAGCAAGAAACCCGTGCTACGCTGCAGCTGAGTGAACCTCTCTCTGACACCACTCATGCGACTTCCTAGTATAGTTAAGATATTGCTTCTCACAGAATCCTCTATTTCTCTTCAGAGGAGAGCTGAGGGAAGGAGACTGCAGAGCCGTCACTCTTCCTCAATTTCATTCTGACAGGTGCTCCACATCCACCTTCACAGGCAAAAAGGTGGTCTGGCCTCCTGCACAGGGAGGGTGATGTGGAAATGGCCTTGAGGAGCCATGTGGGGCAAGAAAGAGATGAGCAGAAGCTACGGGTCTGGCTTGCACAGGCGCATCCGAGGGAAGTTGTGTGTTGCAGTGAAGACCCCTCTCTTATGAGGGACAAAATATGGTGAAACCAGGCCTCTGCTTCTAGGAACTAGAATGACTTCCTGGGGAAGCCAGCACACCAAGAGTGGGTCTTCTTTATTTCTCCAAATACTTTAAAGAGTGTGAGTAGTTAATTAATCTGTCCACGCATTGTGAAAATACTTAGATGATCCAGGCACTGGCATAGTTCAGGGTTACTGGCTGAGTCCTTCATGGAACCTGCATTTTGGTGAAGAAAAACAGTCAAAGAGGGGCAGAGAGCAGTTGCTTCACATGTTCTTGTATTCCTAATCTACATGGTCCAGTTGTGAGGACAAGTCCCACAGTGCTGTGAGACCAGGACAGAGGTGGACAGGTCTAGGATTGTGGAATGCGAGTCATCTGGGGTTTATAGACAGAGGCATGATCTTAGGTAGCACCAAGATTAGGTGGGTCTCTGGAATTTGAGTCAGAGGGTGGGGGGTTATAAAGTTGTCGGGATAAGTGACTTCCCTTATGTGGGTATGGTGGCAGCACACCTGCAATTCCACCATTTGGGAGGCTAAGGCAGGTGGACCACTGAGTTCAAGGCCAGCCTACATAGAAAAACTCTATCTTGGAAAAAAAAAAAAAGTGATTTCACTTAAACTGGAATGCAATTGGCTTCTTTCAAGCTGATACTATGGAGTGGGCACATTCCTGGGGCCAGGGTGTCATTGAAAAGCTCCATCTAACTTTCTAATAGCTTTGTCTAGCTATAGTTGGCTGGAAAACCTCCAGGGCCACTTGAGAGGCTTTGGCATGGGAACAACTCCAGGCAGCTACACTCAGGTGGGCCTAGGTCTCTACTCTGTGAAGCAGGCCTCTCTACCTGTATCTACCTGCAGTGCAGAGGGCTGAAGAGGTCAGAAAACACGGGGTGGCTTGGCTCTAGAGTGTGGTCATCACAAAGCACTACTGACAAGGTTGCAGCATCAGTGCATGCTTGCTAGAGAAACAGATGCGATAATACAGAATACACAAATACATAAACCTTTCTAGGACTGGCTTATTACAGCTGCCCGCAGAGACAGCTGTGGAAGAGTGCAAAAGGTCTGTCTGCTCGCTGGAGATCCGAAGGGTCCAGCCCAAGGCCTGGAGCTCTGTGCAGTATCGGGATGAGTTTGTATCAGGAGGCCGAAGGGCTGTGCCAGAAGGCTGAAGGCTCAGCGCTAGGAGATGAAGCATGCGCCGGAAGCCGAGAGAGGGCGTCCAAGGTGAAAGCAAGGACCGGCAAGCCGAAGGAACGGGAACAGTCCTTTCTTCTTCACTCCTCTTTTTGTACTGTTCTGGAAATAATCCTCCTCAGGGCAGGTCTTCCACACCCAGAGCTATGCTGAGTCAGTCTAGTTACTCAAATGGACACAATCAATCAACCATCACAGTGGCTTTAAAAAGCAAAGAGTTGTGTCTCACAATCCTCAAGGCTGAGAGCAGTCTGAGATCAGAGTGTCAAGAGGTAGCTCCTAACGAGGCCTCTCTTCTTTGTCTTTTTTTTAAATGCATTTGGTTGTTGCAGGGTCTCACTACAGCAGCTTGGGCTCATAGAGATCCTCTTGCTTTAAGCCTCCCTGGTGCTGGGATTACAGGTGTGCACCACTATGCCTGGACTCTGGCCAGCTCTGGCCAGCTTAACCCACCCTGGGGGCAGGGCTGGCGTGGCATGTGGTGCTGAGGATTGAACAGTGGTCCTTGCATTTGCCTAAGTTGCCTCAGCAGATGCTTTAGTCCACTGAGCTATCTCAGCAGCCCTCTCTCTTCTTGTCTTACAAACACCATCTTCCTCCCTGCTTCCTCACACGCCCATCCCTCTGTGTGCATCTTATTAGGACCCCAGTCAGGTGGGGTCAGAGCCCTAGTTTTGGCCTTTCCTGCTGCTATAATGACAATAACTTAAGCTGTGTGGCTTAGAAAAACAAATTTATCTCTTACAGTTCCAGAGTTTGGAAGTTTGAGTAGTGGGTGCAAGCCAACTGAGTGCTGGGTCAGGGCTCCCCTTCCTTCCTCGGGGGACCTTCTGCATGTAGTTGTCTGCTGAGTGCGGCAGTAAGCTTCCTCTGGACCCTTTTAAAGGACACAAATACCATTCAGGAGGGCAGAGGCTTCGCAACTTCCCTAAGACCTACTGTCTAATGCTGGCACATGGAAGATGAGGTCTCAATGAAGAAATACAGAGGTCACAACAGGTGCACCTTACTGATGTTGGATGGGGTCATGTCTCACCATGGCAAAGAATGAAATCACAGACAAGAGTTAGAGTACAAGCAAAAGAATAAAGGTCAGGAAGCACATAAAGACAGTGAAGGACTCCTGCTAGCTGGGATAGGGTCCCGAGTAGGCGCCTGTGGAGGTTCCTTGTCTAAGGCTTTTTAGGGGGGTTAGAAGGGAGCTGGGACCACTATGCAAGTGATATGATTCCTACCCTATATAGGACACTACTTTTTTGGAGTGCAACTATGTAGTATTGATCCAGGGCCCATATGCCCTTGAGCCAATGGCCTGCTTAACCATGCTCTGTGGATGTCCCTGACAGCCATAGGACACTTGGAAGATGTTTTGGCAAGATCCCCAAGATCTCCATTCTGGACTTCCCTACTCCATTGTATAGCCTTTGTCTTAATGCCTAATGGAAACCTAGCTCCTGTCTCACTGAGTGCAGTCTCAGTCTCCCTTCTGAAGAGGTGACTCTGTTGTTAGGGAAAAGGGACAATGACTGCTTTAGTTGTTTTATGTTGTACAGAGGCAGAGAGAGGGGCTGGCAGTCAGGGGCATCTTTTATATGGATTGGCTAGTGGCTGCTGTTGGTCTTCCCAGTATGATCATCCCCAAGAGAAATTCCTCCAAGCAGGACCCTGGGCCTGGCCCATCTCAGACCCTGCTGATCTACAGGACCACCCCTTGAAGGACACTGACTCTGAGGTCACTAAGGCACTTGCTGGAAGCCAGGAAGAGTTCTAGAAGTAGGTTTAAACTCAGATTTAAATTCCACCTTGGAATGCCTCCTTGCAGCTGAGCCTCTGGGAAGCCAAAAGCAGAACTTGTCTTAGGAGAGCACTTAGTTGACCACATGTCCGGACTGGTACTTGGCAGGCTGGGGTTAGGTGAGGGTCCCCTCCACTGCCCCTGCCCTCTGTCCTCAGGACAAGGCAGGTGGGTGTCTGCTCAGGTAGCTCTGTGACCCTGGGCATGTTCTTCTGCAAGTGTCCACTTTTCCTTTTATAAAGCTTTGCTTGTGGGAGTGGAGATGACAGTGAGATGAAACCCAGGAAGTAGTTGACAGGGGTGTGTGCTTTCTGAGCTTCTGGGACATGAGATTCTTTGCAGAGTGAGGACCACTGGTTATCCTGGGGATCTTTGAGGCCTATAAAAGTGTCTGTGGTCTGGTTGTGATCTCTGCCACTGGCCCACCCCTTCTTCCCTTCACTCCCAGGTTTCTGCTATGAAGATCTGGCCCGACCACCAGAACAAGCCATCACAAGTCCCCACACAGCACCATCAGCCACACTGAGCTGGTAGCTAAAACAGTGAACCCCGACTGATTAATTTAATCAAGAATTTGTTGACTCACAAATTGTTCAGGCATGCCATTCACTCAAAAGATCGCTCGT
The DNA here is from genome assembly GCA_004027165.1 of Ctenomys sociabilis. Lineage (NCBI taxonomy): Eukaryota > Metazoa > Chordata > Mammalia > Rodentia > Ctenomyidae > Ctenomys > Ctenomys sociabilis. The sequence goes on from PVKA01010273.1 coordinate 29,467, forward strand.
TATCTAATTATCTAAATGATTTTTAAAATTGTTCTAATGAACTGCACTGCAATTGAATTCTGTGCTAGTTTTTTTTTTTTTCTATTGACAAGAGAAAAATATAGGCATATTTTTGTGGCAAAAAATAACTTAAGCTATGCTCTGGAATTTGTATGGTGGAAAAATAGATGCACAGAGCAGCAAGCTTACCCTGGCTGAGGGTTTTAAAGATGCACAGAAAGCCTACTTTCTTTGTCTCCCTTCTTATCTCAGTGGCCACAGGATGCAGTGGCAATAAAACTTATGTGAGCTCCTAGTGGCTTTTGCCACACACAACATCTAACCATCAGGATATATTACAGGGTGGCTTATAGCAACATGTCTCTAGTTGCTGCAGGATGCTGAGCCCCAGGCCTAGTTGTGTCATACCAAGATCCAATCCTCAAATTCCTGGCTGCCATGTCAGTCAGAAGGGAGCTAAGGGATTCTGGGTGGTTTTAAGGGCTACCAGGTCTGCTGAGGTGAAGGAGGAGAGGGAGAGAGGGAAATGGAGAGCCACAGAAAAAGTGTTAGTGAGACAGAGAAGAACAAGTGAAAGATAGAGGAGAAAGACATCTAGGTAGCAGGAAGGGCAGAGACAGACTAGAAGAGGTGGAAAGGAGACACTGAGGATCTCGAAGTTGGAGCCACAAATATGGAGGTAGAATGAATTAGGAATTGGGAGCTCAGGACAAAATGGGGAGAAAATCAGGAATTACAAGGAAAAGAGATAGATAAAGGTTACTGAGAGAGCAGAAAAAAGGACAAGGAGAAGGGGAGAATGAAACTGCCTGGAAATTTTACTTGGCAAAGTGGCATCAGTAATCCATCCGTGGCCTCTTTGACCAGCCCATAGGGAAAGTTCCAGGGGCTCTCTGCTGATGTCTGTGCAACCTGTCATGTTCAGGTGTCACTTCGGTAGTGACCTCACACATCTAAACCCTGGGTCTGTGAGAGCATTGTGCTGCTGTGAGCTGTGTGACTTCAATGACTGTCACCAAGTGTGATGCCAGCTTTATTCTGACGACCTCCACCCTCTTACTTTTCCCCAGCTGCTCATGAAACATTGCTACTCAGAGGTCCATGGCGCAGATCTGCAGTGTGACAGCTGAGGCAGGGCTGTGGAAGAAGCTTCCAGCAGCCAGAGAGGACAGGGCCGGCCTGGGGACACAGGTGTCTGAAATCCTCACCTCTTTTCCCTGCTTCATCCATCATTGGGGTGTTGATGGTCCTACTCTGAGTTCCCTGCAGGCTTGCAGCTACAAACACCATAACCAGGGGTGGGACACCAGTCTCCTCTGTGAGTGTTGTGGGCCCTCAGAGTGACTCCTTGTACTTAGCTCACACTGAGGCTGCTGCCACTCATATTTTAAAATTTTAGTTTGTAGGTGGGGAAGATGGCTCAGTGGAATAAGCGCTTCCCTGGCAAGTACAGGGCCTGAGTTCAATCCCTGGTTCTGCAAACAAACAAACAAAAAAATTAGTTTGTTATGTTTTTGGACAGGGTCCTGCTATGTAGTGCAGGCCAATGTTACTTAAACTTGTAGCGATCCTCCTGCCTCAGCTTCCTGAGTGCTAGGATAACAGATGTGCACCCCCTGCCCAACCCCTCTGCCATTTATTTGAGTGCAGTGGCATTCACCAACCCTGGAGCAGGGCTGTTTGTGTCCTGCTGTAAAAGCCCTTTCTTGCGCCAAGGTCACCGAGCAAGTCTTGTATGTATTTATGATCGTTTATTGTCACACCTGTCACACTTCAGTCTGTCACTTTTTTCAGATCCATTTCTGTGCATGGTAGAAGGTGAAAGGGAGGTCATCTTATCTTTCCTCATTTGCATTTCTAATTGACATGGCTGATGCTGTTGACAGTCGCTGTTCCCTTGGGGCTCTGCGGTGGCAAGGAGTAAATTCTCTAAATAAAATCACTCTGTCCCATCTCCCTGCTTTACTCTGGCAGCAGCTCCGTGGCCTGGCCCTGCAAGGAGTCTTGTCATGCGGCAGGTGAGCCTGGCACCTCTGCTTCACACCTTGGCAGTGGGCGATACCCCCTGGGACGACTGAGCCAGCCTGCTGAATACTCCTCAGCGTACCCTACAGAGGTCTGGGAGGTCTTGGGGTTTCATGGACTCTCTCAATCAAGTTAAAGCACATTGCCAAAGTGTAATGCCACTGCCAAGTTCCCCCCTCCTCTCCTCAATCTCTACATACGTTCAGCTCACCACTGTTGTACATTTTGCATTTGTTTGTATGACTGCAGTTTCTCTCACTAGTATTTCATTGCCCTGAATGTCTGTCCCACCTGCTTTTATGTGCTATCATGTTCAGTATCTATCTTTAAAGTTTATGTTATGCTATTGCTGTCACAGGAAAGTAATTATCTTTGATTTTCTGTATTTATCTTGTATATGGCAATTTATTGCAACAATATATAGACCTAAATAATTTACCTGCATACAGTCATATTATTTGAAAGAAAAAGACAGGTATAATTTCTGTTTTCCTATCCTAACAAAATTGTAAGTGTAAGTAGTGAGGGCAGCCCTTCTTCCCTGACATCAGAGGCAGAACTATAATATTCCATTATATCTGCTACAAGCTTTATAAAGTATTCTTCTTGAACTAAACATTTTGCTTTTATTTGTTGGTTTGCTAAGAGTTTTTAAAAACTTATTAATAGATCCAAGTACAGTGGTTGTTAGGGTCTGCGTCTAGTTGTCCTCCAGAAGCCTCATGCAGTGAAGGGGATTCTAGAGTTTGTGATTAATTCATGATCCAATGCTGGGATTATACATGTGAGTGCTACACGCACCCCGGGGCAGACGACCTCAAGGCAGTATAGGAAAAGAGAGAGGCCTGCCTCTGCCTCTGCCTCTGCCTCTGCCTCTGCCTCTGCCTCTGCAGCTGCTTCCTCCACTCCTCCCACTGCTCCTCCCTTTGGTTCCTGTTGTTTTGCTGTTTTCCGCTGCTGTGAGCTGCTGCCCTCTGCCCTGTGCCAACCTGCTTTGGAGCCAGTCGAGTATGGACTGAAACCTCCACCAACTGTGAACTTAATCTTGTCTTCCTTAGGTTTGGGTGTCAGGGACTTTGTCCCAGCAACAAGAGAAAAGTAACCAAAACAATGGTATATGCCTATAATCCCAACACCAAGAGAGGTTAAGGCAAAAGGATTGCAAGTTTGAGACCAGCCAGGTCAACATAGGCTAGAGACTTAGGTCAGTGATGGAGTGCGCCTGGATTTGGTTTCCAGTACTGCAAAGGAAACAGAGAGAGAGACAGAGAGAGAGAGACAGAGAGAGAGAGAGAGAGAGGGAGGCAATTTATCAAGGGCCTCTCCTACAGCTGTAGAGATAACCACATGATTTTTCTTTGCTCTGTCAATGTGATGGGCTGCACTGATTGATTCTCAAATGCTAAACTACTCTTGTATTCTTGGAACAAATCCAAATTGCCCTTGATATATAGTTTTTAAAATATATATATTGCTGCTTTTGCATTGCTAGTATTTTATATAGAATTGTTCCAGAATATATGAGTGAGTTTGGTCTATGAATTTTCTTTTTTATACTGATTTGTGGTTTTGGAATCAAGTTTGTATTGGCCTGAGAAAACGAGAAAGGTTTTCATCTGTTTCTATTCTTTGGGAAAGATTTTTCTTCTTGTGGATAAGCATCACTCTTTCTTAAGCATTGGTACAGTTTCACAATGAAGTCATCTAGGATTGTAGCTTTCTTTTGTGGAGAAGATGCTTTAAGATCCTTCCTTCCTTCCTTCCTTCCTTCCTTCCTTCCTTCCTTCCTTCCTTCCTTCCTTCCTTCTTTTTCTTTTTCTTTTTTTTTTTTGCGCCAGTGATCAAACTCAGGACCTTGCGCTTGCCAAGCAAGTGCTTATGCCACTGAGCTCTATCCCTGATCCCAAGTTGTTCCTTAAATAACATTTCTTGAGATACAATTGGTCCTCTGTGTTTGTAAGTTTCACATCAAACAACTATACATTACGTTCAAACAACTATAGCTTGAAAACAAAAAAATACTCGGAAAAATACGATAATAAAAACCAACACAGAACATAGTATTCAAAGTGTATTAGGTATGATAAGTAACATAAGAGATGATGTGAATTACATAGGAGAGTTGTGTAAGATATACGTAAAACACTGTGTCCTGTTATTTATACTTATTTGTATGTATTTGGTACAGGGTCTTACTATGTAGCTGGGACTCAACGATCCTCCTGTTTTTGGCCTGCCCAGTGCTGGGATTACTGTGTGCACCACCGTGCCTGGACTCAGTGGCCAGCTCAGTGTACCCAGAGATGGGGACAGGGCCACTGTGGAGGATCAAATCCTGGTCCCTGCACTTGCCTAAGCAGGCACTTAGTCCACTGAGCTATCTTGCTGGCCCTTGTGTCCTCTTATTTAAAGAACTTCAGCATCTGCAGATTTGGTGCCAGCAGAGGTCCTGTGGCTACTTCTGTGTGGATACCCAGGGATGACTATTTTTTTGAAGAGTAAAATCCAGTCTTTGCAAATGTACACTTTCAACAGTGAGCTTTGATAAATGTAAACAGTCGTGACTCAGTACTAGCACGTTTCTATCTCCCTGTAAGGTTCCCTTCCCTTTTATAGGGAATCCCTCATATAGTCACAGGCCTTGCTGGTGGCTGCTCACTCTGTTCCTAACATTTTGCCTTTCTAGGATGCTCTGCAGTGACTCACATGAGATGGCCTTCGGAGCCATCCCTCTGCACACCCAAGAGCACCTTCTCCTTGCTGCAGGTGTCAGCTCCTTCTGGTTGCTGAGTCAAATAAGTGAATATGAAAGATCATTTATCCACTGCACAGTGTGAGGGCAGTAGGACTCCTCCTACTCAGCCTGTTAGGAAGAGGCGAGGCAGACACTCGCATGTAGGTCCTCTTGTGGACATGCCAAGGCGCACACAGCCGAGGGCCAGGAGCTGTGCGCACGATCGCTGCACTACCGGGGAAATTCAGGTTTAGTTTGTAGGAAATGGCCAAATTGTTTTCCAGTGTGGCCACACTGCTCTACATTTTTACTAGCAAGATATGAAAGTTTCTGATGCTGTGAATACTCCCCATCACCGAGAACTGTAAGTTGAAAAAAGGAAAAGAAAAAACAAAAGTCAGGGCACAGTAGTATGCGCCCGTAATTGCAGCATTCTGCGAGGCTGAGGCCGGAAGACTGCAAATCGGAGCCCAGCTGGGGCAGTTTAGCGACTGAGCAAGTAGCAAGGCTACCGTAGAAATAGAAAAAAGGACCTGATGATGTAGCTCCAGTGGAGGCCCTGGGCTCAACCCCCAAACCACACAGAAAAAGAAAGAACCAAAATGTTATGCCCTATGTATCGTATTTATTGACTCAAAATAGTTTGCCTTACGGAGGGGCACAGGTGAGCGTGTGCTTATTCTCCTTATGCAATTTGAGGCCTGAAGTTCAGGCTGGCCTTGAACTCACTATGTAGCCCAGGCACGTGTGAATCCTGCCAAAGAGTCTTGAAAACAGATGTTTTAATAAGCTTTTAAAAAACATTTTAGTGTTGGGGAGATAGCTCAGCAGTCTGAACGCCTGCCTGGCGAGCACAAGGACTCTTCATTGTCTCTCATACAAGAGCAACAATGTGATATTCAAGCTGATTTATTTCACTGAACATTATGGTCTCGAGATGTGTCATTTACCTAAAAATGACTCAAGTTTATCCTTCTTTATGGCAAAGTAATACCTCATTCCATATATATACCACATTTATCTGTTGATGGGCATATGGGCTGTTTCCAAGATTTAGCTGTTATAAATTGTGCTGCTGTAACACAGTGATGCACGCATCACTGCGGCGTGGCCACGTACCACTGCGGTGTGACGCACGCATCACTGCGGTGTGATGCTTTTAATCTTAAGAAACCTGGAAGGGGCACAGCTGGGTCAAATGGAACCTCTGGCTCTAGTTTTTTGAGGAATCGCCATCCTGAATCCCATAGTCATTGTACTAACCTAACTTCCACCAACAAAGCAACAGAAGGGTTCCTTTTTTCCCCACAGCCTTGCCAGCATATTATTGGCTTATTTCTTTATGTTTTTTAATAGTACTAGCTCCCTTTTCAAAGTATAGTATTCTTGATTCCTAGAACTCAGATGAACTACACTTTTTTTTTTCTTTTTCTAAATGGGAAACCTTCTTTCACCTTTCTTTTGTCATTTGTAAAGCATGTAACAGGGCCATTATGAGGGGCAAATGCATGTGTTACCTGGCGCCATGCTTAGATTAGGATCTAGCACTTAATAAGGGGTCAAAAAATATTGGCTATTAGTAGTCAGGACTTGATTAACCTGGAGATGCTGTTGACCTCGGCTTCGTGAGAGTTCAGCTATCTAATTTTGCCGATTAGGTCTCTGGACAGTGATGGCCCCGGGGCCCCTCCCTCCTCGCCCAGGTTCTTCATCCAACACGCCCCTGGCCAGCCACAGTCTAGGCAGAGAAACTCAATTGCTCTAACATCTTGCTCCTTTGGGAACTGTGGCTGTCAGTAGAGAAAGGAATAAAGATGGAAAGAGGCAACAGCTCCTCTGGAAGCCCAGCTTCCTGCCTCACTCAGGCCTCCTGCCAAAGAGAGAGATGTTAAAAGAACTGTGTTTTCCATCCTCAGAGCCAAACATGCAGTGTCAGCTGAGCTTTCCCAAGTCGGCCCGCTGTATGGCCACATCTGCGACAGGAATCTACTCCTGAGAACCAGAGCAGAGCAGATGTGGCCGCCCAGCAGGAACCCTGCCCTTGAGGGCCCCCATCCATCCAGGCCTTCGCAGGCTCCTGCCTGGGAGGACATCTGGTTAACTTACGGGAACTTCCACGGTGATGTCCTGCAGTGGTTATAACCGGAGTCCTACTCTCTTCAGTATGACCTGAACCATATCAGGGAGCCCAGCACTCCAGCCTGAGGCCCTTGGCACGGGACAGCTGAGGCACGCAGTTAGCAGACTCAGACCCTGGCCCTGGGCTGTGCCTGCCTGGTTGCCCTCCAAAGCCTAGCTGGTCAGTACCTGCAGAGACTCCCCAGGCTGCAAGAGCTCACCCCTGCCTCTGTCTCCCCCCACCGTCCTTTTCTGAGGACCTCTTCCACAGGAGCCCTAGAAATGCACCAGCTGGCCTTGGGGAGTCTGTGGCTTCTCTGAAAATTGTCATGGATATTTGCATGTGCACATTTGTGGGTTTTATATGAGGAGAAATGAAAGCTAATAGCTTTTATCAGATTCCCAGGGAGACCCATGCCCCAAACACTTAAAGTAAATATGTACATGACTTTTCCACAGTATAATATTCACAGAACAGAGTGGGTGTGAGGGACAGCTGTATCTCTCCTGACCTAGAGAAATAGGACCAGGGCTGTCTCTCAGAGGGTCCGCCTGCCATCAGAGCTCCCTAGTCCTTGTGAGATCAGCATTATATGAGTGACAATTCCATGTTCTTAGAAAGGCTGTATGGACCAGCAAGACTTGCAAGGCACAAGACTCACCTTGTCCCTGTAGAAAAGGCCCTTGATGTGACCTGCATGCACACACATGCATACATACACACACATGCATGCATATACACATACGACTTACATCATACACATAACAGGTACACTCATAACCCAACTACATATTATCATTTGCCATATACACCCCACACGTACCGCACACATGAATACAGACAACTCACTGGCCTTGGCCACCCCGGGTACCTGGGACCCAGCGCCCTGGAGCAGAGCTCTCCAGGCATCCTATGGCTCTGTGATGTCATCATCCATAGCTGCTAAAGACTCGCTGGGCCATAGAGCCCTGGTTCTGGCTCACTGGATACATTGCTGTGCCATCCCTGAACTGCGGAAGCTCTTCTAAGGCCAACAGAGACAGCCCCGGGGTCTGACGGAGCGCTGATGCTACACTTGTCTGCTTCTGCTGCCATTGCACACACATTTTGCAGCTCTTGAGGGCAGCACTGATGCTGAGGCTGCACCTTTGAGCAGGCCCCATGCTGCCCTGCACTCTGCCCTGCCGGACCATGGCCTACATGCATGATGATTTTACTCTCTAGAGTCTTCTCAGATTTCCTCTTACCCTAAAATCTCTACCACTTCCCTCTGCTTTTCCTGACAGTGTCTGAGAATGGTTGTTGGTCTCCCCAGCTTCTTCCCAGTGCCTGTATCCCATACATGGGTCCTCCTTTACTAGGAAAAAATGTCAAACATATATGAAAGTAACATCGTTAGTCCATTTCCCAGTGCTTCATCAAAATACCCAAGGCTGGGTACTTGTAATGAAATAAGTCTAGTTCACAGTTTGAGGGGCTCAAAGTCTAAAATCAGACTTGTTTTCAGGAAAGGCCTCATCTGGGCAGAGTACATGAGAGGGAGAGGTCACTCAGCCAGGCAGGAAGCAAGAGTGTGGGAAGGGCCAGTCTTGCTCTTTCACAACAACCTTTCTTGTGAGAAGTAAGTGGATTGCTGCCAGATCTACCTTAGTCCCTTCCAAGCTCTCTCAGTGACCCAATTACCCTGCGTGAGGGACTCCTCTCAAAGGTCCACCTGCCCCCCCCCCACTAGGGACCAAGTCTCAAGTATCCAGACCCTTGGGGGACACACTTATTCCGTGATAACTGCAATAACCAAATATCAGAACAAGCCTGCATATTTATCACCTACTTTGTCTGTTCACATGTTCATACTTGTTAATTTCTTCTTCACTAAAATATTACAAACCTCCAGATTTCATAACATTCCCTTCTGAATACTTTAGTATGTGACTCTAAAAATAAGGGCCTATAATATCACAACTGTAATGCCATTATCATGCCAACAAAATTAATAATGGTTCTTAAATGTCATAATATAGGTCTGAGGGCCAGTGAGACAGCTCAGTGGACTAAGTGTCTGATTAGAGAAGCACAGGGACTGGGGTTCGATGGTACCACATGCCACACCAGCCCCAGTCTCGGGCTCGCTAAGCCAACCGCCAAGTCCAGGCATGGTGGCACATACCTGTAATACCAGCGCTGGAGAGGATGAACACAGGAGGATCACTCTGAGTCTGAGCTGTGTAGTGAGACTCTGTACCAAATACATAAAATAAAATAAATATATCAGTCTATACCTGCATTACCCTGATTGTTGGTTTGATTGCAATAGAATTCAACCAAAGCTCACACTTGCACTTGGCTTTGTATCATTTAAATGTTCATATCTTATATGATCCACTTATCACTTCATTTCCCACACACTTACCTCTTTACCGAGCCACCCAGGTGGCTGACATACACACTCATACAGCTTTCTGGATTTGTTTGATACCTCATAGGTCATTTAACACATGATTCTATGCCCCCTATTTCCTGAGGTTATAAGAGGAAGTTTAGGAGGTTATACTGCACTCGAATTTCAGATGTTTGTGGGTATAGCTCACAGGTGAGACCCCTAGCTTAGATGGGTTTTGACCCCCAAGAGCTCAGAAGCAGAGAGGGCTGGACTCCCTCCCCTCTTTGAGCTGGAATCTGTCACCAAAGGGGGTGCTGTGGGCTCTGTGGAGTGACATCAGCATGTTTCTGGCAGCATCACTATGGTAACATTCACACTGGCCGTGGACCCGGGGTGAACAAGCTGACCTCCAACTTCAGCTCATTTAACCTTTCTCTTTGGTCTCACCCACACTTTTGTAGAAACTCTTCCATAAATTATTTCCAGTTCCCTATTCCTTCAAGTGCTCCTCTTCTTGATCTCTCTTCCTCTTTAAAAAAGAATGAAACTCATTCTTACTATGATGTAATTTCTAATGGTAAAAATTGGATATAACTTAAATAGCATATAGGTTCTGCCCTTTATTAAATAAGCTCACTAAAATGTACAGTATATAAAAATATCTAAGGATATAAAAGGTGTTCTTAATAAAGTCTCAAACAAAGCTACAAAACAGACATAGATACAAAATATGCATACATGTACAGCCACTTCATTTCTGTAGAATAATCTCAGAAGTGAAGAACCATTAAATGGCTATGTCTAGAACAAAAAGCACAAGACAAAATTAGTTATAGTTTTATCTGCGTGGTGGAGTTAGGTAGGAATTTTTCTTTTATGTTTGGCTTCTTTGCAATTTCCAAATCTCTGACAATGGGCAAAAATTAATATTGGAGACAACAGTTTTTCAGGAGATGCTTTTCTCGATGTGGTGCCCTCTTGGGCTAGCCTCTATTCCACCCAGCATCCTCTCACTGTGCTCCACTAAGGAGTCCTTGACAACTGTTTTGTGGGCACTTCTGAGCTCTTCATCCATCCTGGCATCTTTCACCCTGTTTCCATGGTCTGATACTGTCACCTTGTAGACAAGCCTTGGCCTTCGAGTCTCTGCTCTGACCTAGACAAATATCAACGCTGCCAAATTCCTTCTCTTCATTAAAACAATGTCCCTTACCTTGCTCAGAATTATTCACATTTCCATAAATAGTTATTGAGCGCGTCTCTACCTAGCAGGCTCCTGGGCCCTTGGATTACATCAGTGGAAGGAAATGGGAGAAGCAGGTGTCTTCTGGACTTCTGGGTCTGAGGCAATAGTAGCAGTCAGAGGAGTGAGGCAGAGCCAGTGAGACATATTCAAGAAAGAAGGTGTGGCATAGGCTGCTGGCACTGAGGGAAAGCAAACCTGTAAGGGCATCAGGTCTGCCTGACACGTCCACCCCACCCCCCAGCCTGCTTGGATCTCCAAAGGATAATGAATCTATGGTCCATCTTCATTGGCAAAACTCTCCCTGGCTCTGTAGGGCTAGAAGTGGAAACAGAACAGGAATACAACAGGAAACATAATGTTTGCCTTCTTGTGGGCTGGGGACATTGATCTGAGCTAGAAAGACGTTGCTGTTTCTCTGCTATCTTGGCTGAAGTGGGGGATTTTTGAGAGTTTCTACTTGGATCTCCTGGCATTATGGATCTTGCTCTATGGCAAGGTCCTCCCAGTGGTCAAGCCTGTTCTTATTTGGGCTCTGGTGGCCAAGGGTCCAGTGGGTTTATTCTGAGTAAGACTGGGGCTGTGGGGGCTGGCTGATTGTTCTTGGGCCCACAGCTTTTCAAAGATCTGTGTCCTCAGAAGAAATATTCACAGGTTACAGATAGGGGTCACTTCTGACTCCTTGCAGTGGCAATATGGGGTAATTCATTGCTAGCCCTCAGATGACAGAGGGTGACTGCTTATCACCACAGTGCTTACTGCACAGTCACTGGCTCTCATTATGGGTAGCATGCTGGGTGAGCGTTTGTGCAGCAGGACAACAGCACATAGTGGTCACTGTGGTATTCCCTACAGCGTGTGTAGGAAGCATGTGTGTGCTCCCCCGTCACACCACAGCAATGTTGGCTGCTGTTACCCACTTCGATAAGCTGATATTTCAGGCATGGGGAGCATAGAGATGAGACACGATGGTGCCCCCACAACCTTCTCAGAGACTGAAGTTTGCACAGAGGTAAACAAACATGAAAGTAGGGTCTGACACCTCGAGCCTGAGACTGGGATTGTCAGGGCTACATAGGAAAGGGTGGCACTCTCACTGCCAGCTGAGGACCAGGGCCTCCTTGGGTCCTAGGAGATCCTTGATTTTGGTGCAGAGAGGTGAAACCACTGTGTGGACTTCAAAGGCTGGAGGAGAAAGAAATTTATCACCTTGTTTTTTGTTGTTGTTGTTTGTTTATTTGTTTGTTTTTGTATTTTTAGGAAAGGGTCTGCAGAGTGTTCAAGGTCTCACTACTAGACTAGTAGTGATCTGCCTGTTTACAGCCTCCCAAGAGCTGGGATAACAGGCACATGCCACCATACCAAGTCTCAATTGCTGGCTCAGCATGTCCAGCATGGCAGGCCCAGGATCAAACCCTCCGCCCCTGTGCCTGCTTGCAGGCTACAGGTTCCCTGGCTCCTCTGGGCTGCAGTAGAAGGCACAGGAACCAGAGGACCTGGCAGGACAGGTACCACTTCAGCACAGAGGGTATGGTTTCTCCTCAAGTGGAGAGGGAGACCACAAGACCTCTTAGTTACTCTCTGTGGGCCCTGGCCAATTCTGTGCCTCCGTGGAGATGCCCAGACAATATTTGATTCACTCTGCCCCCCTGGCATTTTCAGTGACATCTTTCCCTGGCTGAAACAAGCAATGGTTCTAGCAAGAATGTGTGGGAAGGGTCGGTTCTGAGGTTCAGAACATAGTCATGATGTGCAGGAGAGAAGTAGGCCTCAGACACCTTCTAATGCTTCCCCCCTGCACACTTTTTTAAAAATATATATTTGGTGCAGGGTCTCACTATGAGCTCAGACTCATAGTGATCCTCTGTTTCAGCCTCCCCAGCACTGGGATTACAGGCATGTGCCACCACTCCTGGTCTCAGTGGCTGGCCTCCAAGGGTGTGTGGTACCAGGGATCAAATCCCGGTCTCTGAGCTTGCCTAAGCAGGCACTTAGTCTGCTAAGCTGTCTTGCTGGACCACCCATGTGCTCTTGAGTGTGAGCTCTGGCCATAGTTCATAAGACAGTTTTGTGATCAGCAGTGACCACAGTACAGGGCATGAGGCAGAAGCAATCTCTTCTTCCCTGAGGCCAGAGGAGCAAAGCCCAGCACAAGAGGAAAGCTGGACCCAGGACTATATGCCTACTATGCTCAGGAGAAAGATTATCAAGGCTGATCTCAGTGGTGAAATAACAGCTAATTTTAATTTCTTTCCCTTCCTTTCCTTTTCCTTTATTTTGTGTACTTAACATTTTCTCCATAGTAGTACTGATTTCATTTATATTTAGAGAATATGGGCCTCCCTCTAACCATCTTCTATCAACGTGGCTTTCACGAAGTTCCTCCATGCAGTCTCCTGCTCTCCTCCTCAACCCTCTGAGTCCTGCAGAAACAGTGGAAGCCTGGCTGTCACTTTCCCAGAGAAGCCAAGGCTCTGCCTCACCTGTGCCAGGACCCCGGTCACCATGGACAAACACACAAAGCTGTACCACAAGACCTCATGGCAACAGATGTGAAAGCTGCTTCTTTTTAACATGGCAGTTGATATAGGCTCCAGAACTCCAGTTCCTCTGAGTCCTCGCTAGCTGTGTGACATGATGGCCCAGGGGGATTGAGCTGAGCAGCAGGATCTCATCAGAGTCAGTCTGTTTGCCTACAGCCATCTTCCCACAGGACAGTGAAATTGTGAGCACACAGCTTCAACAAGGCATGAAGACAACACCTGAGCCATCATAATCTATGTGACCTCCAAAGAGGTCTGGATCTCTGACATCATGGAGCAGGGCCACATCACTTCCTGGCCTGGGCCCCAGAGTCATCTGATTTCACTCCCTTTTCCTGGGTGGCTTTGTCGCAGCAGCTCAGACTGTGGCTACGGGTAGCAGGCAAGTCCTGGTTTTAAATTTCCTCTCTGAAATTTTTTAACTATGTGACTCAGGCAAGTCACCTCCCTGGTCTAAGTCTGGCTTCCTATTACCAAGTGGGTGTGTCTGACAGCCTGGAAAAATCAGAATCCTCACATGGGGCACCTGGTGCACAGTGCCAGTGCCAGATGATGGTTCAGACGATAGCAGCAGATGGCTCTTTGCTGGCTGAGCTCCTGTGGCCAGTGGCTCTGCCTGAGGAGGACTGAGTCCATCCCACTCGCCACTTTGTTCTTCTCCTCTATCCTCTGTCCTCTGCCCTTTGCCTTGTCTGCTACGCAGGCCTCAGCTGAGGTAAGGAGACAGCGCCCTCCTGCCTGCCTTTCGCACTCTGTCCTTCCAGGCTTGGTCTAGGCTAACACCTCAGTCTCCAGCAGCTTCCTGACCTGCTTTGCCTTCAGGGTGACTTTCACCAGCTGGAGCGAGCCATGCTCTCTGCTAGCCATGTCCATCCTGCTTTTCTCTGTGCCGAGCTTCTCTTCTTCCTCTGCCTCCTCCATTCCCTTTGCTCAGCTCAGATCACTCAGCAAAGCCCTTGTCCTGAGGGCGCTGCCCTGTGCCCTGAGTGTGCATGCCACTCCCTGGCCTTCCTGGCACAAAGTTGAGCCAAAGGGAGGCTTCTGAATGAGTTGCTCTGAGTTCACATCCTGGCTCTGCCACATTTTACTACCACTGCCCTGAATTACCTCTCTGTGTTTCCGTTTTCTCATCTGTAACATGGAAAAGAACGTTTCTTCATAGGGTTTCTGTGAAACTTAAAAAATATTGTGCATGAAAACACTCAGCACAGTCCCTGGCTGCTTGGGGTGCCCAATAGATTTCAGCTGGTGGCGTCAGCATCATCCACTCTGTCTGGATCCTTGGTCTGGTCCAGCTCCTGCCACAGCAGTGGAAGATGCCATGAAAAGACAGAGCTTCTATAAACCCCGTTCAGGACTGAGGCCAGTTTTCTTGCACAAAGGGTGAGCTCAGGACAGACTCTTGGGCAGGTCCAGGCTGGTGGGTGCTCGCCACCTTGCCTAAACACCTGCCTTTGCTTTGCACAGCTGAGCATTACAGGTGCCTTGCTGTGTGTGTATAAATGCTCCTGGCCGAGTAGCCAGGGGCCAGTCATCGCTAGCCCTTCACCTCTCGGAACTAGGAACCCGGCCCACCTGACAGAGAGCCTGTCAGTCCATGGCAGCGGCAGGGGGGAGCCCGAGTGGGAGGGCAGGAGCCCCCAGGAGGTTGGTGTGGCACAGACTGGTCACTGAGGAGTCAAGCTACCAGCAGTGGCAGGGCACAGAAAGGGTGACACAGGGGATGCCACATCAAAACACTGTGCTGCTGAGAGCATACGACAGAGAAGCCTCAAAGGAGGGAGCACTGCTCCTAGGCCACGAGGCCAAGCCGCTCCTTCCTTTGTGCCCCAGCCCGCTCCCACCTTATCCTGCCCTGTCCAGTCCCCACTCTTTGTGAGGCTGCTCCCAGGTGGCTCCCACACTTTGGTAGCCACAACCTCAGCTGCAGGGTTTTCCCGGCTGCATAGCCAGTCTTTGTGCCAGGACATCAGCCTAGCGCACCCCAGCCCAGGCCAAGCCCCACTGCAGCCATGGGAGCTGATGCTGCCAGCCACCCTCCTGGACTGACAGCCGCCAGCTTCTGCCCTGACCAGCTAGCCAAGGGAAGGTCCATTCCTGCTGTACCTAGCTCACTATCTGGGCTCTGACAGGGGCCCTATCCCAGGAGGGGACTCTATCTTGCTTCCTCCTGGCTGGAACAGAGTTTGCCACCCAGATTCCTCAGTGTTGTTTCTATGTATATTTTCCAGCCATGCCAGAGCTCAGATGATTGTTCCTGCGAACTTTCTCTGACCAGAGAGCTCACCACTAGTGCTGACATCATTTTCCTGTGAGATAATGCATGTTGCAAGCAATCACCTTAAAGTGAACTTTTGAAAACCTCTCTTTGCACCTCCTCACAAGGAGACTAAGAGCAAGTAGGTATTATGTGGATGTGCTTGAGTGTTATTCTGGTTCCCACTTAGCATGCAATTAGCATTCAAGCCACATAGTAGCTGCACCCAAGACCAGAAGCTGAATATAAATACCACTCAACGGAGGTTATTACAATCCTCAATCAGATCGACCTGATCTAGGCCAATTATTTTTTTCTGGCAGAGTTAATTAGAATGTGTCTAAAATGAGTGAGATGTAAAAGGCAACTTTCCATTACTTATTCCTCTAACAGTTGCCTCAAAGCTGGAGTCTTGTCCTCAATTTCACATTACAAGCACCTTCTAGACAGGAGAGCTCTATGCCCAGGCTTTTAGAGTGGGAACCAAGCTATGTTCCTGATAATGCCAGCTGAAATATCCAGCTGGGAAGAAAGGAAAGGAAAGGAAACCTTAAGTGTGTTAGAAGAATTTCCAGAGAAAAGCAAGGCCCAGGAGGATGTGGGAGAATGAGCCACTGGCTCAGGTGTTTAGCTGGACCTGGCAGAAGGCCCAGTACCCCAGCCCACATCTGGAATCTTGAAGATATTAGTGTTCATCACTGGACCTCATGTGGCAAAAAGTGGGTCATGTTTTACGTTCTCAGTGTGGCAAAACTGTTTGGCCCACGACACGGAAGTATGACCTGTGTTGCAGTCTGAGGTTTGTAGTCTATGCGGTTCAGGCCTTGGAGTGCACTTCCCGAATGAACACATGAGGAATTACTTTCAAGAGGACGAGCCAAGGTACAAGCGTCCTGTTCTGCTCTCACAAGTGTGGGCCCGAAGTCCAGCCTCTTTCCTGACTGCCCACAGAGTTTTTCTCATAAAGCAGAAGTCTGGTTTCTTTCATTTTTTCCTGCTGTTCTTCTTCTGTCTTGCCCCCGCTTCCCTTCTCTTTTCTGTTTTACAGTCCACCACAATTTAAATGTCTGTGATGGTGCAGTGTGTATGCTTGTTTGCACATGCCTGGGGATGCATTTGTGGGGAAAGAAGGGAGAGGAAGGAAGCAGCACTTTAAGGGGTATGAGGAAAACAATAAAGTACCCAGCAGAAGTTCGGGTTACTTCTTCAGAGGGGGGAATGTGGTAGGCAGCAGAGTTAGATAAAAATATTTTTAGGCAGTCAGCCAGGGCCAGGCCCTCAAAAGAAATAATACAGGAAATGAGATGCCAGCAACTCCTGGAATGATGGCTCCTGCTGTGAACCAGACCTCAAGGCCAAACAAATGCTAAAAGAGTAACACCAGGGATTGATATTCTAAATAGGTAGTGATCACCTGAAAAGACCCAAGTGAGTCACTAGCCCAACTCCCAAGGGGAAGAGACCCTGTCCCATATTCATGCCTGCTTACTAAGTGACTCACTTCCCCATTTGGTCCCCAGCCTGATCAACTTTACCTGAGCAATGGTGCTTGCCATCCCATTAGTTGACCACCGTTTTGTCCCACCCACATCCGCCTAAGCGAGACCCTTTCTCTACCTTAGACCCGCATGGTTTTGCCCTATAAAAGTCCCTAAAAGAGACAGCTTCCTGGGGCAACTGGCTGGGAGGTGAGGGGCCTTCTGTCCCTCTCTGACAGAAGTTTTCTATCCAATAGCTTTTTCCTCAACCTTAAATAAATAAATAAATAAAGCACCCAGCAGAGTCCCTGCTTTCTGGGTGACATGCGTCAGGCTCAGTTGCAGAGATAGCTTCATTGAGGTGGGCTACATGGGAAGGCACGGTGGCAGTCCCATGGGGCTTGCGGAAGGAGATACCTGGCATCAGGCCAGGTCAACCAAGCGGACTTCTATGACCAGGGAGCTCTTCAACAGATGCAGAAGAGGGGCCAGTCAGAGCAGAGGGCCGTCTGTCAACCAGATCTAAAGAAGTGTGCAGAGGCACCCTTAGGTATAAGACAAGTGAATTTTCTCAGGCAACGCTCTCCTCCCATGAAATCCTCTTCCTAAAACCACAGGGCTTCCATGTGTCCATCCTGCAAGAGGCAAGATACTACAGTGGGAGCAGTTGCCATGGTAACAGGATGGCGACAGTAGACAGTAGAAGCCCTCACAGAAGCAAGCAGCACTCCCGTTGGCTGCAGCAGTGTAGAGAGTTGGAGCCTCCAGGACACAGGGTGAGAGGACACCATCCACTCCAAAGGGACCTGAGTCTCGAGCTGCCAGCCCAGCTGCCACTTTTTCCTATGGCACAACATGCTGTGAGGCCAGCTCTGGTGAGCCAGAGAGCTTCCATGCTGTCTGTCTTGTGGCCATTAAATCTCCCATGACTGTTGGCCAAATAGGAAGCCTCTTTGCCTCCAGAAGCAGCACATCGTCCCACGGAGCACTGGGCCCTGGCTATCCACTAGCGTGAGTGCCTTCTCCACAAGCCGCCCAGGTGGCTTTGGAGTTACAGACTGTGGGGGCTGGAGCTGGCCATCTACACTCCACTGACTACATCCTTCATCTTCTCCAGGGGAGTGAAGCCCTGAGCCATCCTAGGTGTCCAGGCCAGCGGA
The DNA here is from genome assembly GCA_004027165.1 of Ctenomys sociabilis. NCBI lineage: Eukaryota > Metazoa > Chordata > Mammalia > Rodentia > Ctenomyidae > Ctenomys > Ctenomys sociabilis. The sequence goes on from PVKA01010273.1 coordinate 47,406, forward strand.
GAGAGTGAGCTTAGAAACCCCTTCAGGTGTTCAGCCACCCCTTTCCTCCAAATCCATGCCCACCCAAGCAGGAATGAGGGCGCAAGGGTGGCTGTTCTATAGGTTATTTGTGTGTGCTGTGCACTGAAGAAATGCTGTGTGCTGTGCATACTATATGTGTGCGTATTGTGCATTGCACGTTACACACAATTGTTGGATGCCTGTCATAAGTGTGTTTGTGCCGTATGCACATATCCACGCTGTGCGTTATGCTAAATCATGAGGGGTATGGTGGATTCACAACTGATTGTACTTATAACACCCAGATGAACTGAACCAGTGTGGTGCTGGGTGAGGGGGGCCCACCTGAGGATCACTGCCAGCAGCATGAGAGGCTATTGGGAGCTTTCCTTGGGCTGCTGTTGGTTCTGTTGGAGGAGCTCACCCTGCTGGTTTTCCTAATGATCTTGAATGTTCTCATCACCAAAGGAGCTCTGGATCTTGGTGTTACTAAAAATGGCTTCAGTTCACTTTGAGGGAACTTTGATCCCTACTTTGAGCATTATTTCCTGGCTCCAGAGGGGAAGGTGGTACACTGCTCAGAGCAGCAGGACAGATCTCCCAGGACAGATCTGTGAAACAAGCCTGCATGAAACACTGTCGTAGGCTCTTGGCCTCTGGCTGTACTGAGTGGGCATTGTTATGAACTGGGCCTTCAGCTGGACCCATGCAGGACATTACTATGGGATCCAGGCTCTCAGCTGGATTCTTTGGTCTTTGGTGTGTAGAAGACAGATTTCCTATACTCTTCTTGTGTATGACTCTTTGGGTACTATTATAAAATAATCACATAAACTATGTGTCCTGTGTGGCTTCCCCTTATAAACCCCAAAGTACAACAAGGGGCTTTGAAAGACACAAGAGAGGGGACCCAAGCTTTCTTGCTGGACATCTCTAAATTGCAGTAGGCTGGTGGTCACCACAGATATGGCACAGCCAGCAGCCTCCAAAATGTTCTCATTTTGCCCCAGGGACAGTGAGTTTCTGTCACCCTGGCTGCTAGTTTCTGGGACACCTGGACAGACCTAAGAAAGCAGACTAAGAAAGGGGACAGGGTGAATTTTCCATGTCCCTAGATGACCTCAGTTCCCAGCACCCCACAGCTGCCAGGCTGAGAGCCACAGGCCAGACCAGTTCAGTAGCATGGAGCAGGAGGTGTGTTCGAGGCTGGGATGCGGAGGCCTGGGTTCCAGTCTTGGCTCTGGTGCTCTTAGCCCATCATGTGATGCCAATAGGGATCTCCTTTCCCCAGAGGCTCGGCTGGACTACCTTTCACATCTGTCCCAAGTGGACCCATCTTTCAGACTCCCTCACGGGGGCTGTCTTCTGCTGGGCATCAAGACACAAAGTCACACCCTTCAGGGAGAACCCAGCATCTGTTATGGCAAAAGAGGGAACTTCCAGTTTTCCTTCTATTGTCCAAAAAACACAAGAGACTGAGTTTTTGAAGGACTGAAAGAATTTAGAACATAACGATGACAGTGACAAGGGGACAACTAGTGATGTGACTGGGGGCCAGGTTGGCTCTGAAAAACTTGGCTGCTACCCACCCATCTGCAGTGGCTGTCCTTTCACTGAGGCACTGGCAGCTCCTATGGCCTATGCTGTAAATCTGTCTTTTGTGTTGGGGGCAAGGGCCACTATAAAGAAGGAAATCAGATTCATTCCTTTGTTAGTTACTTTGACAAAGCACCATGACATTCGCCATACACCATTCCACTGTCCATCTTAGCGACATACGCTGTTGGGTCCCTGACTGCTTTCTGCAGGGGCTTTGTGTATGCCATTCTCACCCCGAGGGTCTTCCCCAGCCTGTTCCTCCAGTACATGTGATCCATCCTGCCAGTTTCTGCCAAGTGAATCCTCCTCTTCTAGGCAAAGCTCCTCTCACAACTGTGGTTTCATACTTGCTGTAGTAACTCAGTCAATTCTGCCTGGCACCCTGGACTGGCAGCTACAAGGGGAAAGGACATGGCCTGCTTGCCTCTGAGTCACAGGGGCTGGCACCACGTCTGGCATGAACCAGATGTGGAGTGCTGGCCTTTCTTCCCCTGCTTTCTTTCTTTTTTTTTTTGTCTTTTTGAGACAGTATCTCACTATGCAGTTCAGGCTGGCCTTGAATGCACAGTGGTCCTCCTGCCTGAGCCTCCCAAGTGTTGGAATTGCAGGAGTGTGCCACCACCACACCTGGCCCTTTCTCTGTTACACTGGGAGAAATCAGCTCCGTCACTGGTAAGAGCCAGACACCATATTCACTGGGCATTGGGAAACCATCAGATGCTTTGTTTTTTCTGGTTTAGATTTTTTTTGATTTTTTTTTTCTGTAAATCTCGAGTAGTATTTACATTTCATTAAATTGATTCAGATGGAATGTAAATGAGGGTTAAATATAATTTATCTAAATGTTATCAAGCTCTAATTCCCGTGTCTAAATAAAAAATAACAAGCGGTTGCAAGTGAGGCGCTGGTGAGATTTGGCCCGGTGGTCTCAAGCCTTCCGCATTTGCTGCAGATAATCTGATTCGCACAGGAATTGTCTGTGCGCTGGCTGAACTCAGCCTTGACTTCGGCCAGTTCATCGGCAGCCTCTTTCCCGATACTGACAACGCAGGAGCTTTGGGAGGGCAGGAAGTGGGCTGTGGTGTCCAGAGTCTCCAGGACACCTTCCTGGGCCCTGCAAAGGGGGTGAGGCAGGGCCAGAGCCTGGCATTGCTGCCCTAGGGGACTTGCTCAGGGACTCTGATGCCTGGGTGGCAGCAGCAGCTGTGGAGCCCTCCTGTGTGTGTCCCTGGGAGGGCCTGGCTCGCTGCAATCAGCTGCCAGGGCTTGGGATGACGAAACCTCCCTCCTGGATGCTAAGTCTGCTGTTAAAAAGTGATCAAAATAATCCTGGGGAACAGGTGGACGATAAATTAATGAACACAGTCTTCTTCAGATTGCGCTGGGGAGGAAATTAATTACTAGGCGAACGAGCAACAAAGAGGGCACCCCACCTCCTGCAGCCTCCGAGCCCTCTGTGATTTTGTTCTCCTGAAATCTAATTTCCATGAAACACTTCGGGAAGTGCATGTTGCCAGCATAAGAATTTCTTAGTAGGCGTGCTAATATGAACACCATAATTCACAGTAAGGAGGCCTCGCCTGCGCAAGGCCCGCAGCTGACGAGGATAATATCTCAAAGAGGCCAGCAGTGGCTGCAGGCGCTGGGAACAACCAAAGTGCAGATGGGACGTAGAATGAGGCGAGGAGATCGGAACCCACCCCCTGAGGGTGGAGATAAACTTTATTTATAGGATAATCTGTACAAATACATAAAATCTTTATTTTCAATCACTCACATTCTATTCCTGCCTAAAATATAAGAACTTTCCAGTGTCCTTGCCTCTGCAGTGTCACACTGGAGGCGATTTATAGGGAAAGGCTAGTAGTGAGCAAGGTGACCCCAAGGGCACCTCTGCTGGCCGATAAATCACTCCTCTCATGGTTCAAGCACCAAGGCCCACCTCCTCTCCACCTGCCCACAATTGCAGGAGACAGGATGGCTGCTCCTTGGGTAGGCTGATGTCAGGGGTTGTTTTATATCTGCTGCCCTGCTGCCTCTGCACTGTTAGCCAGCCAGAGTCTGAGGGAGGGAGGAAGCAGGCAGGCTCCAGGGACCAAGCCCTGGGGAGGTGTTGGGCCCTCACCTCCAGTGCATCTCTTAGCGCATACAATGAGGATCCTGATCCCTGGCCTCTGAGGCAGGTGGGAGAATCAGTAGGGCCCTTCAGGGAACACAGGCGTGTCCTCCCCACTGTCCACCCAGGTGGCTCAAGGGCCTAGGAAGAGCCTGCCACTGGCTTGTGGAAGGCCTCTTGTCTTGGACAAGAGCTTGAATCACTCTGAGGCCCAATTTCCTTGCCCATGAGGTAAGAATCACATCCTCCTACAAGTCCACACACAAAGCAATGAAACAGTAGGTAATTAATTTGTAATTTGAAAACAAACTGCCATATAAGCGTAAGCCACATCCTGTGTTAGGGGCCCCATGGGACCCAAAAATAATAAGATACAACCCATTCCAATGCCCATCATAAAATAAGAGAAAATAAGTACTAGTGAATCAGGAGAAAAAAATTCAACACTTATGCACTGTTGATGGAAATATAAAATAGTGCAGTTACCATGGAAAGCAGCATGGCAAGTCCTCAAAAGATTAAGGATCTGACCCACCCTGCGATTCCTGCAAGTCCTTTCCTTGATACATGCTCAGAAGAGCTGAAGCCAGTGCACCAGATATTTGTATGCTCACATACACCCTGACATCATTCACAATAGCCAAAGGTGGAAGCAGCTCAAGTGTCCACCAGTGGACAATAGAAGAAACAAAAATGTGGTCTGTGCTCACAGTGGAGGGTTAGTCAGCCATGAAAAGGAAGACCATCCTGACACATGCAGTAGGAGGTGAACATGGAAAACATTATGCTCAGGGAAATAAGCTAGTCACAAAAGGACAGTACCACCTATGTGATGACCCAGCACAATCAATCACAGAGACGGTTAGTAGAATGGTCACTGATAGGAACCAAGGGAGGGAACTTAGTTTTTGATGGGGACAGAAGTTGGGCTTTGCAAGATGAGAACATATCTGAGAGTGGATAGTGGTGATGACTAATAGCAAACAGTGTACTCAGTGCCACTGAACTGTTAAAAATGGTGATGGTGGCGAATTTCATGTTATCTATATATTACATAAATAAAAACATGAGTTGTAAAATGATGATCTTGGACTGAGAGTGTCCTTAGTCTAGAGCACTTGCCTGGCATATTTTAGGCCTTGGGTTTGACTCCTAGCATTGCCAAAGGAAAGGAGGGAAGAAAGGAAGGAATGAAGGAAGGAAGGAAGGAAGGAAGGAAGGAAGGAAGGAAGGAAGGAAGGAAGGAAGGAAGAGCATTGCAGAATTGGAAATGGTTTTTCTTCTCCTCACCACTTCCAGTTCATGGTCTTTGTCTTTCTTCATCTTTCCCACACGAGTATCCAGAGGGCATCTACAGGATAAGGGGTCTTTCTCAGATGCATTATTTCATCTTCACTGGATCAGAAGAGCATTTGGGAAGTGAGGGTACATGCAGGAAAACACCAGCCACGTGCTCAGTTTATAGGCCTTCTGTAGTTATCACTCCAGCTGGTACCCACCATGGGCCCCTGTGAGTTATCAGACAGTAAATACGGGCCAGGAGCCTGAAGGATGGATGTACACGTTGCCTATGTGATGTACAACAAGTCTTTAAAACTCTCTAAGCCTCAGCTTGCTTGCTCACCTATAAAACACCTATATGAATAGCTACCTCATCGGGGCCACTTCTGTTCTCAGGTGAGGGATCAGGACACCAGGGAAATTCCTGGCTAATGGCAGCCACAGAGAGCGGGAGCAGAGGTCCCCAGGCCTGACTTCCTCTCTTGGGGACCTGGGAGAGGCAGGGCCTGGCCCAGAGCTTGCTCCTCCGTTTCCCACACTTGCCTCCCTGTTGCAACTTCCTCAGGACTCAGTTTCTCTGCAAAGACCGGGCCTGGCCAGGCTGCCCCAAGACACATGGGCGGCATCTGGACAAGAGTCCTCGGGGACAATGCACAAGGAGGAGGATCTGTTGGTCTTGGGCTGTGCAGGACCTGCAGACAGGGATGCCAGGGCAGGCACAGAGAAGAGCAGACTGCTCAGGCTGGGCAGGACACCAGAAGGTGGTCTTTGGAGTGACTGAAATGATGTAAAGTGCTGGGTACAGCATGAAAAACAATGTTGGGACTTGGTCTGCTCCCTGCTTTCTTCTGAGGCGCCCTAGACCAGATCTGGTCAGGGTAGAGCTGGGGTTATGTGACAGCAAGAACTATGCTGACATTTTTTTTATGAGCAGAACAGATTCATTGAGGGAAAGAAAGGTCCTGTCCAAGAGAGGGACAGGAGGGGGGCCTCAAGTAGGTAGTTCCCCATATGCTGACATTTTTAATGTCACTGTGGTGACACTTTTTAAAAAATTTTATTTATTTTTATTTTTACTTAAAGAGTGAAAAATAGAAATAAAAACAAAGAGAAAAAATGACATAAACAGGGTAACATACAATGATACATATGTTACAGATTTTCAATACATGGATAGCTAAATATATATACATATGTTCGTTTTTTTTTTTTTTAATAAAACAATCCAACATAGATCAGAAGTGCACAATAGAAGCGGGTTATGCACAGAAGTTGTTGATTTGAGCCATTCACAGCTCATTATATTAATATAACTTTACTTTATATACCTCCATTTTTATACTTTTCTGCTCGATGGTTAAGACCGGGATAAAGCAAGACCTATATAAGAAAAAAATGTAGCTTTTGTATCAGATAAGGTCAGTCAGGTACCCTCAGGGTTTATCCTGTGATCCTGTACACTCTTTGTAGATCCCTTGTCAGTGTCAGCCTTGTGGATGAGTCATGGCCATTGCTTGACCATTTTGCTCTCTGTGGAAGCCTGTGAGAAAGTTTTCTCTCCATGTGACTCTCCTTAGGCACACTGTACATCATGGATCACATTCCTCTTGGCCCCATAATCTCCTTGATCAGAAAATTTGGGGCACTACTGAGTCACATGATGTTACAGTATAGGTTCTCCTATGTCCTGAGTATTCACTGACCTTGAAAGACTAGGGTCAAAATGTTGGCTGACCTTGCAGCCTTTCTTTTTCTCCAATTTTTGATCTGCAAACTTAGGTTGTTAACCCTCCAGAAGAGAAGTTTATTATTACCCTGCAACATATGCAGTTCAGTTTACCACACTATTAGTCTAAATATCAGACATCATAAGCATAACATGGCACTTTTTGATTTAAAAACTAATGTCCTTTACTTAGGTGTGATTTATGTGTAGTAAACTGCATTTGATGGGAGTGTACAGTTTAGCGGCTTTGATGTCACATCCTACAAAAGCTATGGATTGTGCCATCTCACTTGTGCACCTCCTCTCCTTGGGGAAGGTGATGGGCATGAAGCAGCCCCCAAAAAGCTTGGCTGCTTCAGCCTAGTCACTTCCCAAACTGTCCACTCAACTGTGCCTGTGGACGGTGTCCCCAGGATGTCTTCCTTTCCAAGCCCAGTATGCCTCAGGGCCTGTCCTGGCCCGAGTGAAGGGGCAGGGCGGTTTCACATCACCACAGGCTCCTCCTGACTGCACCCTGCACCAGGCTGGCTTCACCCTGGCTCCCACCCTGCTTCTTTCTGCCCAGGCCAGGGCAGCCTCTGACCAGGCACTTCTGGCCCCCTTAGTCATCACTCCCTCCTCTCTGCAGAGCCCACTGTTCTCTTTCTTAAGCCTTGGATCCCCTTAGGACCACAGTATGAGTACCCGCCTACCTCATCAGAAGCCACCAATGGACACGAATCCTGGCTCACTCAGAATCTCCACTCCCTGACCTGGAGTCATCCAAGAGTTGGCTCGAATCGAGCTTCAGTGAAAGACTGCCTTCACACCAGGTCTCCCTTCACCAATAATTCTACATGATCTCCAGCTTCATGATCCACTTTCTCTGGAATTTTCCATGAACAGCTCAAAATTAGACACTTAATTACCTGCTGTTCTGTATGCTGTGATTAATGGCCCGGTCCTGCCAGGTAATACTCAGTAGCAATCACTTACAGGAAACGGAGGTGACTGACTGCATGAGAACCCCATATTGTTCATATTGTCTATCAAAGACGTAAAACATTTTTTCCATTAATATTTCATACCTTAAACTTTTTTTTTCCTTGCAGAACCAGGGATTGAACTCAGGCCCTTATGCTTGCCAGGGAAGCATTTATTCCACTGAGCCATCTCCCTAGCCCTACCTTAAATTTTTAGACCTCAAACCTTCAGGCCCACCTTCACTAGACAAGCAGGAGTCAAATGCCTTTTGGGGTTCCCTAAATTTAGCCTAACCTGCTCCATGGCGTCTCGCTTTGTAGTGGCCCTTAACCTCAGGAACCAGTATGTCCAACAATGTGCCTTGCTTCTTTTTCTGCCAGCCAGAAATAATGTCTATTGCATTAAATGTAAGGCTTTTAGTTCAATTGACTCCTCTGAAGTAGAGAGAGGAATTGGAGTGCCAGTGTAAACAGAGCAAAGGTGAATAGATACCAACAAAAGGCAGAAGTTGCTTTATGACTCCCTGGGATGGCAACATAGACCCTTTGCTCTATATGTGAAATCTGCACTCGTGTGCACTTGCATACATATGATTTCATACATCGGGGGTGTTTGACCGTATAACTTCCAAGCCTGCGTCAAGTGAGTTTCAAAAGAAGTCAAGAGACTCGCCTGCTGTGCCCCTCAGACCAGCTCTCTGCAAACCAGGGCAAGTCTATTCTGTCTTGTGCCTCCACAAACACACACCTGCCTCTCACTTTCTCACTTCCCAGGGTGCAAGAGACAGGAGAAGCATGAGGATAAAGTGCATTGGCCAGGCTGTGGCTGCCTGTCCCTGGATCTAGGCCTGCCTGTGCCTGGGACAGCTCAGAAGGCACCAGCACAATGGAGACTTTTGAAACAGGAAGAAAATGTTACTTTTCCCCCTTGCCATTTACGATTAACTGAAGATATTTCCCACTGATGACTTCATTAAAACTTACTAGGCTAAAAACAAAGTGTTTGTTTTTGGTGGAAGATTATTCCAAGTCAGTAGACGCTGCAGGGGCTGCATGTGGCCAGAGTGCTGGGCCTGGATCATCCAGCTGGAAGGCACTGGTGAGGCCACTGTGCCACGGCTTCAGTTTGCAGATGAGCAAACTACAACCCAGAGACACCAAATACTGCCCACAGCCCCACCGCAGCAGGGACAGGGGACAGCCAGGACTTCTGATTCCAGCCCGAGTCCTCTCTATCACCTATGCCTCTTGGGGAGACACCATGCCCAGGCTACGTGGCAGAGACCCCAAGCCCCGGGGAGCCACAGCTGCACACATCACACCTTCTGGGCACTGATTCTCCCTGAAATGTTTTAGGAAAATCTCTGTAATGAGAGAAAAACAAAAAGAGCTCTCTCATGAAGCAGAATGAGAATCACACGGACTTCAAAGCTGACACAGAGTTCTACAAATAGCTGGGCATGGTGGTGGATGCCTGTAATCCCAGCCCTTGGGAGGCTTAGGCAGGAGGATCACTGTGAGTTCAAGGCCCAGTCTGGGTTATGTAGTGAGTTTGAAGCAGCCTGAGCTATATAGTAAACCCATAAAAAAATTTAAAAAATCTACAAATAAGCCTGGGCCACATGCAGGTCCTGGGAACACAGTAGAGTCGCAGCCCCAGTAGGAAGATGCTTGGTCAGAGCAATTCTAGTAGAGATTTGTAGGGTCACTGCCTCTACCCTTCTGCATCCAAGCATGACCACAGCACGCTAAAAACAGGCCATGCACCAGGAAACGAGTATCTCCTTTTCTATTCAAGAAAACATCAGAAGGGCGAGTGAAGTACTCCCTGTCCCTTCCCCCAAAGCACCCCGAGTAGAGTTGCTGTTCTCTACTCCTAGGGCCTTGCCATTCATTGGGTTGCACACTTTCTGCACCTCCCCAAGGTACACTCAACTTCATGGCTGGTCCTGTTCCTGAAGGTCTCTAGTAGGCTGGCCTCAGCCATGAGGCTGTCCCTGAGCCCAGGGCCCCATAATGGAGGTCATTATTTTGACCCTACACACACAACAGGTCACCTGTGGGAAGTGAAACAATCACAAGACCTGAGAATTTAACCCTTCTGTGAAGACACACTGAAAGGAAGAGTATCTTAGAACAATATGTTCCAGGACTGTCTTCTTCTGCCGTCATGAAGAGGTGTTACTGGGGTTATAACTACATCTTGGAGCTAGGAGTCACCAATTTAGTGGATTGCAATGTCCCATGCCTGGGCTGTCTTCTTTGCTCCTGTACACCCAGAAACCACCCTACCAAGGAAACCAACCTCTTCCACTTCAGTCCCCATTCCCAACCCCAGGCATTCTTCCACCCACCCTTTTTCTGCCTTTTCCCCCTTCAGCACTAACCATCACCTATTGCTACATAGTTATCCATTTCTGCTTTCGGCATTTGCTCTGCCTCTATGACACAACTCCAGGAGAGCAGGGATCACTGTTCCCTGTGTTTATGGAGCTTCCCTGTCCAGTAAGAATCAACTGTGGGGGCCAGTAGGGACTTGCATTTCTGAAGTGTCTCTCAGCAAACAGCATGTACAGATTTGGGGACTGTTCTCTAAAGTATCAGGATAATGTTTCTTCTGAGGCTCCATTCTGAGCCCAGAACTGGGAGGAGGGCATGGACAAACAAGATGACACAAGGTGAAAATGGACAAAACTACAAAGAGTGGCCAACAAACACACCATCCTTGTGAAAGGCTTTAACACATCTCTCAGTAGATATAAAACTGGTAAGGGTGGAACAAGCCTGAATTTCTGGAGTCTCAAGGACACAGCATCCATCAGTTCCAGAGTCCACAGCTCTTCCTATGTGAGCCAGTTCTGCTGTGGCCTTGGGACCCAGCCCCACAGAGCTGGGATGGCTGAGCATCTGACCAAGACCCCCAACTGATGAAGAACAAACAGAAACAAATTTAGTAATGCACCAAAGGGGGCCTGGGGGCAAGCAGAACACAACTCCTGGTCCACAGGGCAAAGCAAATAGGTCTCAAGCCAGTGAGCCCCCTTTATTACAGGTTCTGGTCACAGACAAGGAATGAGAGATTAAACCAGAAATGAAAATGCTCAGGTACTAAACCATTAAGGTACACAGGTCAGGAGCAGGTACAGAGCTTTCCTGGTGCCATTTAAGAATTTTGTGTACTGTGGGCAGCCTGTGGGACTCTGGTAAGCTCTGACCTTCCTTAGCCCCCAGTACACAAGTGTGGAGCTTCTACTGCTGCTGGTCCAGACTGTTAAGAACTTAGGAGAACCCTGAGTGGTCTGTGGAATGCAGTAGAGCTATGATCTGTGGGCCCAGTGCATGCAGGCATGGAGCCTTCCTGGATCCACTGAAGAACTTTTCAGGCTCTGGGCTACCTTGTGGCACTATGTCTGGATGACAACTAGGAACTTCAAAAATGCCAAAACACAGGAGTAAAAGGCAATCTCAATCCTCTAGCCCACCCAGAACAAATTCAAAAGACAAAGACATACAAGAACTTGGAAATTATATACCTGTAATCTCTGAAATGATAGCAACTGAAGTAAAGAAACAAGTCCATCAGGTTATAGAAGAATTAAGATCAGAAATAATCTCTCAGGTTTGACAAGAAAGGACAACAATAATGAAAGAATTGCTCAACACAACTAAAGAAGACATAAATAGAAAAATAGAGGAGAATAGAAAAATGATGGAAACACTGAAAGAACAATACAGGAAAGAATTAGAATGCATGAAACAAATTTAAATGGGTATCTAGGAAATTAAGAATTCAATTGAAAGCTGGAAAAACCACTTGAATGAAACTGAAGATAGACTGTAAGATCTCAAAGACGGTGTTGCAGCTAATGAATGTGAAATAAAAGATCTCTTAAAACTAACAAGGAACCAGGAAATAGCAATTCAGCAGCTACAACATGATGCAAAGAAAAATAAAAATATAAAAATAATGTGTCAGTGAAGCAGCAGGAGATAGCACAAATGACATAAAAAGATTATTTGCAGAAATACTAGCAGCAAATTTTCCACGCATGGGAAGAGAAACCAACATACATATAAGTGAGGCATATAGAACTCCACACAGCCATAATCACAATAAATCTACATCTAGACACATAATAATCAAGATCTCAGAAATTCAGAAAAGAATAGAATACTAAATGCTAAAGAAAAAAAGGAAAAAATGAATCACCTACAATGGAAAGCCCATCAGAATCATGGTACATTTCTCAACATAAACCTTTAAATCAAGAAGAGCTTGTAATAAAGTATTTCAGGTCCTCAAAGAAAATAACTTCCAACCCAGGTTGATGTGCCTTGCAAAACTATCAAATTCAATGGTGAATAAGTTCCTTCCATGAAAAAGAACAACCGAAGAAATTCATGACCACCAAATCAACCCTACAAACAGAACTGACAGATATTCTACAAAGAGACAGAAGTGAGCACAGCTTCAAGAACAATAGAAAGGAACCACCAACAGGGCAAGGAATTAAAATGAGGGAAAAAGTACAGAACCTATAGCAGGAAAATAGTATGACAAAGATAAATCAATACATATCAGGTATAACCATCAATGTAAACAGCCTCAATTCACCAATCAAAATAAACAGACTAAGGGCCAGGGAGATGGTTCAGTAGAATAAGTGCTTGCCTGGCAAGCACAAGAACCTGAATTCAATCCCCAGTTCCACAGAAAGAAAAAAAGAAAGAAACAAACTAGTAGAGTGGATTAAGAAACAAAATCCAACAATATTCTGCATACAAGCAAAACAATTCACTCAAAAGCAAATTCACAGACTCAAAGAATGGAAAACAATCCTTGATGCCACAGGAAATCAGAAAAAAAGCAGGAGTAGATATTGCTGACAATATCAACTTCGAACCAAAAATCATCCGAAGAGATTAAAAAGTTCACTACATACTTGTTAAGGGAAAACTGCAAGAGGAAGAGATAACAATTATAAATATATATGCACCCAATGTAGGTGCACCCTCCTACATAAGACAAATTTTAACAGAAAAATTAAATAAGCAATAAGGGGACTTTAACACACCACTGTCACAAAGAGATAGATCAACTAGGCAAAAAATCAGCAGAGAAATAACAGAATGAAACCAAATTTGTGAAAAAATTGATTTGGTAGACCTTTACAGAGTGTTTCACCCAACAACAAAAGCATATACATCTTTCTCAGCTGCACAAAGGACATTCTCCAAAATAGACCATATACTAGCGCATAGAGCACTCTTAAGTAAATGTAAAGCAATTGAAATCATCCCATGCATACTATCTGATCATAGTGCAATAAAACTTGAAACTATTGACAAAAAAAACCTACAAAAACACCATAGACACATGGAAATTAAATAAAAACCTCCTAAACAACCAGTGGTTTGCAGATGAAATTAAAGAAGAGGGGTCAGCAAGACAGCTCAGCAGACTAAAGTGGCTGCTTAAACAAGCAGTGCAAGGACTGAGGTTCGATCCCCAGCACCATATGCCACACCAACCCCATTCCTGGGGCATGTGGAGCTGGCTAGAGTCCGGATGTGGTGGCACATGCCTGTAATCCCAGCAATGGGGAGGCTGAAAGCAAGAGGATGAGGATCACATGAATCTGAGTTGCATAATGAGACTCTGCAACAACCAAATACATAAAAAACGAAAAGAAATTTTGAAATATTTACAATCAAACAAAAATGCAGATACAACTTACCAAAACCTGTGGGATGCAATGAAAGCTGTCAAAAGAGGAAAATTTATAGTGCTAAATTTGCATATTAGGAAAACAGAAGAAGCCCAAATAAGTGATCTTATGTTGTACCTCAAACTCCTAGAAAAAGAAAAGCAAATCCAGCCCAAAGCCCAAAGAAGGTGGGAAATTATAAAGATTAGAGTAGAAATTAATGTATTGGAGATTTAAAAAAATGCAAAGAATAAATGAATCAAAGAGTTGGTGCTTTGAAAGAATAAATAAAATTGATAAACCCCTAGTCAACCTAATCAAAAAAGGGAAAGAAAATACCCAAATTCATGCAATGAAGAATGAAAAAGGTGAAATCACTACAGACTCTAGAGAAATTCAGAAGATCACCAATACCTACTTTCAAAGTCTTTACTCTCACAGTATGGAAAACAGAGGAAATGATCAGTGTCCTAAGTACATATGAAATGCCAAAGCTGAATCAAGAAGATACACAAACTCTGAATAACCCAATAATAAGAAATGAAATTGAAAATGTAATAAAAAACTACCAACATAAAAAGCCCAGGTTCCCAATGGATTCTCAGCAGAATTCTACAAGAAACTTAGAGAAGATTTAGTGCCAACTTTTCTCAAGCTCCTGAATGAAGTCGAAAGGAAAGTTGAAAAGGAAGCAATTCTTCCAAACTCATTCCTGAAGGCAAGTATTACTCTGATTCCAAAGCCAGAGAAAGATCCAACTAAAAAAAGAGAACTATTGGCCAATCTCTCTCATGAATATAGATGAAAAAATCCTCAATAAAATACTGACAAACAATGCAGCAATGGTGTTATACATCATGACCAACTGGGATTCATTTCAAGAATGCAGGGATGGTTCAACATAAGCAAATTCATAAATGTAACACCACATCAACAGAACCAAAAACAAAAACCACATGATCATCTCAATGGATGCAGAAACCAACACTCATTCATGATAAAAATCCTACAGAGGACTGAAATAGATGGTCTATATATCAACCTGATAAAAGCCATATATGAAAACCAACAGCCAACATCATACTAAATGGGGAAAAAACTAAAAGTCTTCACTTTAAAATCAGGAAGAAGACAAGGATGTCCACTGTCTGTTCAATATAGCTATGGAAGCATTAGCCAGAGTGATTAAAAAAGAGAGAGAAATAAAAGTAATAAGAATTGGGAAAAAAGTGAAATTATAGTACTTGACAATGACATTATATTCTACACAGAGGACCCCAAAAGCTCCACCAAGAGTCTTGTAGATTTAATTGCCAAATTCAGCAATGTAGCAAGATACAAAGTTAACACCCAAAAATTAGCAGCATTTTTGTTAAATGAACAATGAATACACTGAGAGAGAATTAGGAAAACCACACCTTTCAACATAACATCCAAAAAAATGAAATAATTATGAATCAATCTCACAAAAGACATAAAAGACTTATGAAGTGAAAATTATGGTACTTTGAGAAAAGAGGATTTGAGAAAATGGAAAAATATTTCATGCTCCTGGATAAGAACAAACATTGTGAAAATGACCATAATTGTGAAAATCCTGAAATTGTTATACAGATTCAATGCAATCCCAATTAAAATTCCATTAGTAAGGCTGGGGGTATAGCTCAATGGAATAAGTGTGTGCCTAGCAAGTACAAGGTCTGGAGTTCAATCCCTGGTACCACCACCA
The DNA here is from genome assembly GCA_004027165.1 of Ctenomys sociabilis. NCBI lineage: Eukaryota > Metazoa > Chordata > Mammalia > Rodentia > Ctenomyidae > Ctenomys > Ctenomys sociabilis. Next base: position 62,527 of record PVKA01010273.1, read on the forward strand.
CCAACAAAAAAAGATGCCTTTGGTATACTTCACAGAGCTAGAGCAAACTTTCCTCAAATTCACTTGGAGCCAGAAGAGAGCTAGAATATCAAAAGCAATCCTGGGAAACAAAGGAAAGGCAAAAGGTATCACAATCCCTGAACTGAAATTATACTATAAAACTACTGTGATAAAATCAGCATGGTACTGGCATAGAGACAGACTTGAGGGTTTATGGAACAGATTAGAAAATGCAGACAAATTTGCAAACACACTCAGCCACCTTATCTTTGATAGAGGGGCCACATATCCTTACTAGAAGAAGGATCGCCTCTTTCATAAATGGTGCTGGAAAAACTGGCATTCCACATATTGAAGGCTAAAACTAGACCTATGCTTATTACCATGCCCAGTGTTACAGTCAAAATGGATTAAATATTTAAGTATTAAAGAAACACTAAGTCTTCTGGAGGAAAATGTAGGTAGAAATCTTAAATAGGAGTAGGTAGAGAGCTCATTAACAAAACCCAAACTACACAGGAAATACTTCAAAGTATCACCAACTGAAATCTCATCCTTTTGGAAAGTTTCTGCCTTTCAAAAAAAATCTCAGGGCTGAGGAGATGGCTCAGTAGAATAAGCACTTCCATGGCAAGTGCAAGGGCCTGAGTTCAGCCCCTGGTTCGAGGAAAAAAAAATCAACAGAGGAAAAAAGAAACCCACAAACTGGGAAAAAATTATAGCCAAGTGTCACTCTGACAAAGGCCTTCTATCTAGAATTAAAAATATCAGGCCCCCCAAATTCAAAGACCCAATCAAAAAATGGGCATCTGAGATGAATATACACTTCTCAAAGGAAAAAATGCAAATGGCAGGTAAATGTATGAAAAACTGTTCAAATCATTGGTTATTTGAGAAATTCAAATTAAAACAACACTGAGATTCCATCTCATTCCGAAAGAAGGGCTAACATCAAGAAGTCAGCCAATAACAAATGCTGGAGAAGTGGTAGAGAAAAAGGAACCCTTCTACACTGTTGGTGGGAGTGCAGATTGGTACAACCACTATGGAAATCAGTGTTGAGATTCCTTGAAAAGCTAGGACTGGAGATTCCATTCATCCCAACTATTCCCCTCCTGGGTATTTTTCTAGAAAAACTGAAAACCTCATATCACAGTGATATATGTTCACCTATGTTTATAGCAGCACATGTCATAATTAAATCCTGAAAACAACCCAAATGCCCATCAACTAAGGAACAGACAAAGAAGATGTGGTATTCTTACACAGTGAAGTATTATTCAGCTATAAAACAGGATAAATTTGAGTCTTTTGTTGGTAAATGGATATAACTAGAGAACACACTTTTAAGTGAAATAAATCAGCCCCTCATGTGCAAACTTTGTATTGTCACCTTAGTGTGAGAACCTGAAAGAGAAAATGGAATCTGAAGGGTACAATAGATCCTGGGAAAAGGGAATGAACTTATTCAAAAGTAAAGAGGTACTGAGTTGAGGAGAAGGACAAAAAAGGGAGTGGGAAAAAAGATTTGTCTATGTATGTAAGAAGACAATCTGAACAACTGTGCTATACGTTGCTGCTGGTCTATGGAAAGAAGAAGTTAATACTTTAATTTGTTTCCTCTCATTTTTAAATTGTTTGTACTTTTCTCTTCTTAATTTCTTATAGATTTCTGTTTTTTTTCAGAACCAGGGATTGAACTCAGGCCCTTGTACTTGCCAGGGAAGCGCTTATTCCACTGAGCCAGCTCCCTGGTCCCTTTCTTTTTCTTCAATTTTACATGCATATATCTGCTAATATGAATAACTGGTTGGAAGACAACACTATGTATTGCAACAAATACTGTGAAATTCATATGACTTGTTAAGTGAAAAAATAACTTGTAGTTTTTTGTTTTCATTCTAATTTGTACTGTCTTTAAAAAATAAAAATAAAAATTCAAAAGGCACATGAGGCAAATCCCACAGAACCATCCTCAGCCCATAGCTCTGACCACAGCACAGCTACCCTAGAACTCCACTGTAAGATGCAGTTAACTGTGGCCTGGGTAGAGGACAGGTGAGGCACTAGAGGCCGTGTGCCAGGTTTACCTGCAGTGTTGGCCTAGTAGAAATCAAGAGCACAGCCAAGCTTGTAGCTTTGGACGCTGGGCACAGGCTGAGCCAAGAGTCAGAGTAGGTGAAGCTGGCAAGTGGGACCTATGCACTGACCTGGGCACGGCAAGATGCAAACTCTGGTCTCGGAAGGGAGGGGTGTGGTCCCCAGCCTGTGAGGCATAACTTCAGTTGCGCGTGGAATTGTGGGACCGAACACTAACTGGGAGAGCTGAGGAAGAAACCGAAAGCAGAACTGAGTTTGTAAGCCTGGGGGTCCCTTTAAGAAACATGGGGCCACCCACTTGGGGCCCCTCCGGTCCCTCTCTCGGACAGGAGCTTTCTTTCCCTCAATAAATCTATTCTGCTCATGAAAGAAAGAAAGAAAGAAAGAAAGAAAGAAAGAAAGAAAGAAAGAAAGAAAGAAAGAAAGAAAGAAAGAAAGAAAG
>PVKA01010274.1:0-65039 GCA_004027165.1 Ctenomys sociabilis
AATGTATCAGTTATTTAATTAGGTTCTTAGTAAGAAATTTAGAACAATAATTTATGAGGATAAATTCCATTTGTCAGACCAAAAACAGAGTGCAGGCAGCCCTAGAGCTGAGGAACAGCTTTGATTTTTTACTAACATCTATGAGTCCACTGCTTTCTGATCCACCTTGTGTTGCTATGAAATCTGGTATCTCTCTTTTTCAGTGTTGGAGACCTCACCTTCCTGATGTCTGGGTTTCTATAGCTTCTTCTTGAAGTAAGCATCAGTGAGGTGTTTGGGGATTTTCACTTTGCTGATATCAATTTTTGTAGAGGTGGCAATGACAGATTTCTGGTGTGTTATTTGTAGAGGAACATGATTAAGGCTAAGAGGCCCAGTCACAAGTAGCAAGTCACTGGCCAAGTGCTTCAGGAAGACCACTCTTTTGTCTCTGTGATGCCCAGTGAGGATGATCAAGATAGTGCCGGGAGTAATGCTAGCTCAAAATTTCCTCACGTGCTAACTGAAGGGTTTCTTGCTGTTGCTCAAGAGTTTCTGGGGCACATCTTCAGTAAGGTAGTATTTAGGTATTTTTTGAAGCTTAATGACCCAGCTACCTCCATTCCTGTCCCCAAAGATCGGTTTTGTGATCATAGCAAGATCAAGAACTTTCTCCTTTTTCTTCTCAACTTTTGATTTAGCAGCTGTGTATTTTTTCTTGTACAAAGTCTTTCTGGAACACATAGCTGATTGGAAGATCTACTAATTCCTCTAACCAGGACAGGATTTTGGATGCAGTGGGACTGCCCATTCTTGGACTTTTTTTGCCTTGTTCTCCTTATCCTTTTTACCAGTACCACTGACATCAGCCTTCTGGGCTTCAGGTTTCTTCTCTTTATAGTGTGTGGCTTCTCAGTTTTTTCACCTGCCATCTTTCGAGATAGGAACGAGAACTAAGTTTCTGACTTCCCCCCAAAATTTAAAGCAACACAACACTTAGAAAAGACAAGAGCTAACAAATTTATTCATCTAGGAATTGATTTCTTTCTCATTTTTCTCCTTTCCTTATTTCCTATTCTAATCTTCCAAAGCTTGTATTTAACTTGGCCTCTGTCTGATTCTTGTGAGAGCTATATCTCTTAGCTTGACAAGAGCTACCACATAAGTAATGTGCATAATGTTGAGCCAATACTAACACAGAAAAACACATGGAAATACTGGAAAATGTTTGCATACTAAATCAAATCAATATTTAAATTTAAAAATCTCATTGTCAGGAAAACTAAACTGATGGCTCAGAGAACATGCTTCATGTGAGGCAGCAGAAAAGAAAAAAGGTCAGTGTGCTTACAGTTGTTCCAAAAAAGAAAAAAAAAGGAAGAAAAGATGAAGTAAGTTAGAGAATAAGGCAGCGAGGGGAAGAGAAGAAACAAGAACCAAGTCAGAACTCAATACCAGGACAAAGACAGAACTATAGACAGTTCTTTTCCTTTTAAGGCCCCTCAGTATTCATTCTGATATTTCTTATTTGAATGAATGAGTCCAGGGCCAAAACAAGGACTTTTGCCTTGGGTGTGACAACACACTAGGCAAGTATATCAAAGGAAAATACTCCAAGGTATTGTTTTCATTAGGCACACACACACACACACACACACGCACGCACGCACGCACGCACGCACAAAGACAGGCATGCACGCACAGGCACACTCACACATAACAAGGAAAAAGGACTCGGAAGATAAATGCGAAGCTAGTAATTTTTTTTTAAAGTCTCAATGACATACACTTTTTTTGTGTTTTGCTAGTACTGCATATGCATTGTTATTATAAGGGAAAAATTCACAGGAAGAACTAATTACAAATAAAAGGGATAAACTTATTCTAAAGCAAAAAATAGTTGAATAAATATACCAGAATTATTTATTACTGAATTTCTACTATGAGCAGCAGTTTTATATTAAGATATAGAAGGGCATAATTTTCTAAAAGAATTTTAAATGTTTAAAATAGTATAATTGGAAACTTTTTTTTCTTTTTTTTTTTGGTCCTTTTGAGACATAATTTCATTATCAGTTGGCTTTGAGCTCACTTTGTAACCTGAGCTGGTCTCAAACATGTAATTATTTCCTGCCTCAGCCTCCTGAGTGGTGGGATTATAGGTATGTGTCACACATCCAGCTTGGTAACATTTTTAAGAAATTGGGCAAAAAACCATAAATTTGTTTTTTGTTTTTTGTATTGCTAGGGAAGGGGGTTCAAGGTCTTACTGCATAGATGGGACTGTTTATAGCCTCCCAAGAGCTGGGATTACAGGTGTGTGTCACCACACCCAGTCTCAATCAGCATCTCAGCACACCCTGGGGGTGAGGCCGGCACAACAGGCCTAGGGACTAAGCCTGGGCCCTGTGCCTGCTTGTAGGCACTTTAATCTGCTAAGTTATTTGGCGGGCCCAAAACCATAAATGTGAATAGCTACAATAGTGGACATTTTTAAGAAGGTAACTGATGATAATATTAGCTAATCTTTTAGAATAATAGCTCTGTTTAAATAAAAAATTTCAGCCACGTTTGACTTGAAACCTTGCTGAATCATGCAAACCTTGAAAAAGGAACTAGTATAGTATTCTAAGTTCTGTGCTAAGCCAGCTTTTAAAAGGGATGATAATACTTAGCATGCAGGAACAGAGCCCAATGGCTAATGTTCTAAAGCACTAAAGCAGGCACATGAAGTTGCTGACATAAGCGGTAACTCAGGTCAATTCTGTACTCAGGAAAAGATGTCAAGATAAATGAACTGATAAATTATTCAGCAGAAATTATTTATATATGAAGCAGCAGCTAGAAAAGATGATCCATGCTATAATATAATGGAATAAAGATCTAAGAAACTGATCCAGTAAAGTTATTTTCACTGAAGAGGTCAAGGAGACTGAAAAAAAAAATGTCAGGGCTATAACATGATGAGAAAAAGTTGTAAGGCATGAAAACTTGAGAACGCAGAGAAAGAATTATCACAGCCAAGCTAATTTAGGGGTGTCTGTGATATGAGGTGTATGCTGAAACAAAGTGAGAAGGAAATGTATTAAAAAAGAGAAGCTTTGAACCACTAGCAAAAATGTGCATGAAAACTGAGCAAGACTAGTTATGAAGAAATAGAATTTTCCCTCTCCTATTTAGTAAGTGAATCCAACATTATCAGAGACAATAATGCCCTCAGCAAAACAACACACTATATTCTCAGTCTCTTTCATAGCTAAGTGTGGACTTGTTCTGGGAAACAAGACATACAGACACAACTAGTTCTGGGAAATAAGACAAAAGTATAGGAGAACAAGGGGTTAAACAGAACAATTCTTTTTAGCTTCTGTTCCTTTTTTTCCCTCTACTCAACTACAGCATAATGGACAGTGAGGTAACAGTGAAAATGAAGGCCACTTATAAAAGATAAGGAAGAAATACAGGAACCTTGCATCCCGATAATATCATGGTATTGCTAAACCATCTGGATACTAGAGGATTTCTTTATATTTTTCTGTGGTGCTGGGGGTTAAACCAGGAGACTCATGTACACTAGGCAAGTGTTCTACCACTGAGCTGTACCTCAGGCTCTCTTTAGATTCTTATATGAGAAAGAAAATTTTTCATTCTTATTTAAACCACTGTTAGCCAAACCTAATTCTACCTGATAGAAGCACTAACTCATAAAAATACACACCTGGGTTTTACAAAGATAAACCTATGGAATAAAGATAAATGTGATGTTGACAGGCATGAACATGTGTATAAAGATGAAGGCAGGTATGGTGATGCATACCTGTAATCCCAGCACTAAGGGAGGTTGACGCAGAGGTTCAGAGTTTCACCAGGGCAATGTAGTGAGATACTGTCACAACATATAAAATAAGCTGGGTGTGGTGGATCATTCCTATAATCTCAGTACTTTGGGAGGCTGAGGCAAAGGGACCCCACGTTTGAGACCAAAATGGGTAACCCAGCAACTGAAAAATAATGCTCTCTCAGAGTAAAAGACACTGGGGATGTAGCCTAGATATAGCGTACCTGGACTTAGTTACACAATACTATCCAAAACAGAACTTAAAGACATGATTATATAAGAAAGGAAAAGGAAATATAGTCTAGCTAAATGATTCTTAATCTAGGGTTCATAAAAGAGATTTTAGGAGGTGTCTGAACATACAGAATCAAAAGGTTCCACATCTACTCCCTATCTCCCCTCCGCTATATGTGGGTTGTAAACCCAGGACTTTCACATTAAGCTATTTCCCCAGCTCTCTGAGATAAAACTTGCTAAAGTGTGAAACTGCCCAGCCTGGAACTGAATTTGTGATCAACCTGCCTCAGCCTTCCAGAGTGCTGGGATTACAGGCATAGATCACTACATCCTGCTAAATTTTTTTTTTTTCTTCAGTACTAAGCACTAAACCAAGGCTATATGATGGTAGACAAGTGTGTTACCACTGGATTATAGGCCAGTGCATTTTTAGAGCATGTTCAGACCTTTAACTAGTTTCTCATTGCAATTCATGACCCTTCTAGAGGCCTGAAGTTCTTATTCTTATTTTTCCTATTATATTTCAAATATAGTTCTTCATGCTGAATCTTTTTTAAAAAGCTGGTTAATATAATCTCTAATTATATATATTATCCTTTACTTTGAAGATATTAAAATTTCCCTTTGTGAATTTTTTGAACCCACGTGTCATTCATCTGCTCTTCACTGTCTTACCTCCTCGTGGTAATTCTGTATGAAGATAAGCCAGTCCTCTAGTCACAGAATGAGCCAGACGGCAAGAGCTTACCCAGTCACTTGTGTGGAGACTCAAATACTTGCATAGAGACCCCTATATGGAGGAAAAATGTAAAAACAAAACAAAACAAAATCTAAGGAATTAATTTCACAGGTAAGTTTGCAGCCTTACAGAAGCTTTATATATGCTAGCATTATATAATGACATAATGAACATTACAAACTCTTGAAAAAGGCAGCAAGGTACTTCTATCTGTGTGAAGAAACAAGAGGATGGAAAGGGAAGTATTGAAACATCAATTTTTTATGTCTTCAATATTAAAAAATTATGAATGGGGTTATTTCCTTTTAAATGCTTCTTTTTATCAAATTAACTTGGAAAAATATTTTTATCAGTACAAACTATTTTTTTATGGATTTACAAGGAGAAAACAAAAGCATTTCATAAGTATAGTAAATTCTCTGTATCTGTGGGTTCCATATCCATGGATTCAACCAACCTAGATAAAAAAAATTACCAAGGGTTGTACACTATAGCTTAGTGGTAAGTATGCCTAACTACCAGTATCACAGAAAAAAAAAAAAAAACCCACAAAGAAAAACAATCCACATTGAACATATAAACACTAATTTTTTCTTATAAATAAACTAGAGATAATATGCCTGAGTTATATGAAAAAAACCACTCACTTCACGTGAGTGACTTGAACAACTGTGGTTTCTGGCACTTGTGTGGGTGTGGGGTGGGGGCAGGAGTGAGTTGTCCTGGAACCAGTCCCCAAGGAGCCTGAGGGTGATCATACACATATCTGTGCTGCCCAAAGTGTTTATCCACAGACTGTTCCCAGTCCCTGATGAGGTAGGGAGTTTTATATACTAGAATGAATTATCAATCACAGTGCTAAAAAAAAAAGGAAGGCTCTGCTTCATTCACTGAGAAAATCTAGTTACCAAAACAGAAAAGTAAAGGAGGAGTGAGAAAGCAAGAGCTGAATAAACAATATAATTAGTGATGACTTTGATTTACATTCTGGCATGTTTCTTACTCACTGCAGACCATTATAACCAGACTATGGACCAGCAATGTTTTTTATTACAGAAGTCTACCTGAAAGTCTGATTGTCAGTTAAGATAACCGAATTTATTTTTATGAAGCACTTACATTGGGATAATACTCCATCACAAGCAAGTATTCCATGCGCCCATCTGCAGTAATTCTCTCATCTCCAACTATAAAGCGAGCTATGTTGTCATGTTCCATCAAAGGCACTCGGTAAATATTTTTTTCATTGATAAAATTCTGACGATTTGCAAAAGAAAACACTTTCACAGCAACTGGACGCTCATCCAAGGAACCTTTATATACTGCTCCATATCGACCTCGGCCAATCAGCTGTTAAATTTGTAAAAGGCAAGGTATTAATTTATATAAGAATTGAACAACCACACATTAAATATCAAGTATATGATATGCCATAGCTCTCTACTTATAGTTTAATACACTATCAAAAAAAACAACTGTACTCTATAACTGGTATGACTGAGGAAGCACCACTTAGCCCTCTCACAAACACCTATCAACTTTGGACAAAATTAAGAACAAACAAAAATAATCTATAATCACTGAAAAATAAACAAAAGTTGATTTTTTTCCTTCTTGAGATAGAGTCTTGTTTTATCATTCTGGCCAGCCTTAACTCACCATGTAGCCCAGCCTGGTTTTGAAATTTACAGCAATCTTCCTGCTTCAGCCTCCTGAGTGCTGGGATTACAAATGAGTGACAACATCTGGCACAACAGTAATTTTTTTTTAATGTATAGGGTACAGGGTCTCACTATGCAGCTCATATTTGTACTGATCCTCCTGTTTCAGCCTTCCCAGAACTAGTATATTTTTGGAGGCAATTACCTTGGTTGCATATATACAGCCAACTTTCCACTTGTAAATCTTAGTTCAGTTATTTTAACATTAGCTAGAACCTGGCAAACTAGGTGTGTGCCACCACTCTGGGACTCAGTGGCCAATTCAGTGCACAGGGGGTGGAGGGGAGCTGCTGCAGCATGTAATAAAAAGTAGATTCTAAGAGGTAATTCTTAGAAGAAAAGAATGGGGTGAGATATTTATTTTTATGGGTTTTAGCTCAAGGCAAGCTCTAATTAGTTCTGTGCAATGGAGCTAAAAGGTGAGAGAAAATTTATAATTTTCTTCTCCAGGAATCAGAGGATGTAAGAAGAGGCAATAAAAATTGCTGGACAGTGAGGGGGGGGGGGATCTTGAAAGAGAAAACTAGAGAGGGGAAAACCCAATGGAAGCATGAGACAGATTCTAAGCTAATGTTAAAATAACTGAACTAAGATTTACAAGGGGAAAGTTGGTGGTATATATGCAACCAAGGCAATTAATTGCCTACTAAAATAAGCAACAAGTACCAAGACACACTTAGAAGAACAAAACCAATTATAGGGTCTCCACAATACAACATTCACAATATCTGGAGTACAATTAAAAAATAACTCAGTAAACAAAAAAATTAACAAAATATAAACCATTTTTTCAACTTTTGGCTCCTGAGAATTTTTTTCCCATTTTACTCAAACAGAATGGGGACTTACCATCATTTATTTAAAGATTTTTAAAAATGTTTATTATTTCTGGATTAAAATTTAATATACAGACTGTCCTCTTTTTTAAAAAAAGGTTTTATCAAGCTAGGTATGGTGGTACACATTGTAATCCCAGGGGTCTGAGAGGTTGAGGCAGGAGAATCTCAAGTTCAGGCCTAGTGTGGGCAACTTATTGAATTAACAAGATCTTATCTCAAATAAAAAAATTTAAAAAGGCTGGGAATGTAGCTCAGTCAGAAAGCCCTTCCTTCAGGACGGGGAGATAGTGTGGTAGTCTAATTAGACCTACCAAGCAAGTGCAAGGACCCAGGAATCCCGGGTATCCTGTGCTGATCATTTAAACCTGGTGTGGTAGCACACACCTGCAATCCCAGCACTGGGGAGGCTGACACAGGAGGATCACTATGAGTCCAAGCTGTGTAGTGAGACCCAGTACCAAATAAATAAAAGATTTAAAAAATTTAAAAAATGGAAACCCTGCTTCAATTCTTCAGTAATACATAAAACATGCACATTGCAACAGGTTGTAATCAATCTAATATAGTTAAATCAACAATGTTTATTTCACTCAATCCTATATAAAATCCCATGTTTTAATTGGCATTTCTTTCAATTTAGTAAATTAGACAACTTTTTTGGGAGGGATATTTAGTGCACAGTCTACAGGGTCTACAGGGTCTCATTACACAGATCAGACTCATAGTGATCCTCCTGCTTACAGCCTCCCAAGTGCTGGGATTACAGGCACATGCCACCACAGCAGGCCCAGGGATTGAGCTCCCAATGCCTACATCTGCCTAAGTAGGTGCTAGTAAATTACACATCTTATTGTACATTTTATTAGCCACATATATTTCAATTGTGAACTGGCTATTCATTTCTTGATCTTCTTTATGAACTATTGTGTCACACTGATTTATAATTGCTATTTATCAATTTTTCTATATGTTGAAATACTTATTTTTTAAATTTGGCTTTTAAACTTTGTACCTTATATTTTTTTCACCCAAACTGAAAGTTCTTAAAGTGTTTAATGCAGTCATATCTATTGTATCTATTATTTAACAGTTTCTAGTTGAGGGGGTCATAGTTATCAGGTCATTTCTAATATGGATCATAAAAACATTTATCACAACAAGACTTTCAAAATAGCCTTAGAGATGTTATGAAACTCAAGAAATTTGGAGACAATTATTATAGTCTGCAACCTAAGAACTACCTTACCTCCAACAGTTTCAAATTATCTAAGTCAAGAGTAGGCTCTGAAGCTGCTGCCTCCATCATATTCATACTGTGTAGACCTTGCTTTCGGTCTCCTATGGGAAAAGGAAAAAGAATTTACTAATGTGTGATTTTCTTAAAATGATCTTGATTACATTTTTTATTATATTATAGTTAGAAGAACTGCTGAAGGGATAAAACTATTTACTGAACTAGTAATCATCTTTGACAATGAATTCTGGAGATGGTTCCACTATGACTTCGGTTAAAGCCATAAGAAATAGTGCAAAAGTTTTAAGAAGACTTTATTAAAGTTATGCAAATGAATGAATAGGTTCCTAAACAACCCATTAAGTCAATGGCATCTGATTTGCTTCAAAATAATTTAGAGCCTGGAACAGGTTAAGGATTAGAGATTTAGCTTAACAGGTATTTTATGTAAGTTTGAAACTTTTTCCAAGAAGTAACATGGAAATTTTTGCTGAAGATAAAAATAGGAGCTATTATAGCACAGAGATATGTGATGTGATATTTTTTAGAACTTAGCAGAGATTTTTAAAAATAAAATCTGATTAAATGGCATGTTTCACATGTCACAGGACAAAAGAGTAATACTTTTGTAAAATTTTACCTGCTACCATTCTGTATCCAAAGCATAAGGCAACTATCAGAACAGCTAGTACAGAGACTGATGCCAAAGCAATGATTATTGTCTCATCTCGGTTAAATGAATGAGGTGGACCTAGAAGAAAACAAATTTTAAAACATTGTCATTTTTTCAAGTAGTTTGTTAAACACAAACTTTAGAAAGCCTATACTCAACAGATAGTAAAATCAGTAATGTTTTTGCATGAAAAGAAAAAATAAACTTGTGATAACTATAAATTATGCATACATTAATCATATATAGTATCTTTTGTAGTTTTTTCTTTTTTTTTGTGCAGGGTCTCACTACGTAGCTCGAACTTGTAGTGATCCTGTTTTCAGCCTCCCCAGCACTGGGGGATTACAGCTACGCACCACCATGCCCAGATTTGGTCGCCAGCTCAGGATGCCCAGGGTCGGGGCCAGCACAGCATGTGGTGCCAGGGATTGAACCCTAGCCCCCATACTTGCCTAACGTGCTCAGTCTGCTAAGGTCACTAGCCCTTCATATATAATATCTTATACAGACTTAAAACACAAAAACATGTTAGGTTTGTTATTAATTATTGAAATATCTTTTATCTTGGAATTGTATAGATATGATGGTATGATGTTTAAAGTCTTTAGAATTACACTGGGTTTTAAGTTCTGGATCTTTAACATCATTCTTCCAGTGAGACTCAGCAAACTGCTTTACTTTTCTGTGTTTGAGGGCCATGAAAATAGCACAGTGGCACTAGTGCCTACCTGGCAAGCACAAGGTCCTGATTTTAATTTCCAATACAAAACAAAACAAACACCCCTAAACTTGAAGTATCTGATACTTTTGTGTTTCTGCTTCCTGATTTCTAAAAATAGTACTTTGTACCTCATAAGTAAGTTGTGAAGAAGAGATGGAATCCTAAGTGCTTAGCAAAGTGGCATATGTATACTACCTATGCAAAAAATAGTAGTTATATTCACTAACATTGATACCATTAATATTAACAAAAAGAAAATGGCAGGGCCAGAGAGATAACTCGGTGGACTAATGCTCCTGCTTCGACAGAGAGCAGCAGCCAGGGTTCGATCCCTGGTGTGGAGTGCTTGCCCCACCCCTGGGGTGCACAGACTTGGGGATTGAGACTGGGGGTGGTGGCACATGTTTATAATCCCAGTGCCCTGGAGGCTGAAAATAGGAGAATCACTATGAGTCTAATTTACATGAAGAGACATTGTAGACTGTGTCCTAAATACATACATACATGTATACATACATGCATACATACATACAACATGGCTTTGCAGGGAATTACATCTGTAGCTGACCTAAGGCTCACATCTACTTATTACATGACCTTGGGAAATTTTCTTTATTCCCTGAGCCTAAATTTATTCACTTGCAGAAATGGATCACATTTATCTAAATGGTAGGGCTATGGTGAACATGTAAACAGTTTATGTGTTAGTTCCATTCCACAGGGTCAAATCATACTTTAAATAAAATTTAGTATGGGCAGCTACAAACTTGGGCATATCTAGAAGACAGCAAGTAGAACAGTGAAGACATAATAACTTTGAAGTGTGATAGATATAAAACCTTAAAAGCGTCTGGTGCAGAAAGAGAAAACATGGGAGATACAGCTGTCTTTATATGGAAAAATGGATCTGTTTTCAATAGCTACAGAAAATAACTAGATCAAATAGTGTAGCACAATGTATGGCTTACAAATAAGTTGTCTAAAATGGAGTTACCCTCAGAAATAGCTATTTTTTATTTACTACAGGCATTCATGTAATGTTTGCTAAGACTGACCAGAAATGAGGCTTTGATGACTGCTAATATCCTTATTTAATCATTGTTTAGTTAAAATCAAGCATACTATATTTTAAAATTTTCTTACTGTAGACATTACATGTTGTATTCAAACTAGAAGTTTCTATGGCAAAGAAAGAACTTCGCATTTTATGCCTGCTCTAAATGAAATTTAGCTAATCTAAATTAAACACATTGCATATTAAAATGTCAAAACAATATTTTTAAAGAAGTTACCTACTGAAGTACTGAACTACTTTTAGTTTGCAGGACATTTATTAGCCATGAATAGATTTTAACATACTGAAAACTGTAACTTTTTAACATATATAGTAAGGTATAGACAGAAGAGCTATATATAAAAATTTATCTTACTATAATGAGATATGGGAATGGCAAAGATTTTTTTTAAAGAGGAAAATAAAAAGTACTGGTATGGATTTGGAGAAATAAACTTTAATGTATTCCTGATGGGGATATGATAGTACAGCTGCAGCAGAAAACAATTTGGAGGACTCTCAAAAAGTTGAAAAGAATTTCCGTAAGACTCAGCAATATATTTTTCCATAACATTCAGAATATTTCTAGGTGTACACCCAAATGAACTGAAAACAGGTGTGCAAATAAGAACTTTTACATGAATGCTCACAGCATCATTATTCACAAGATACAAAGTAGAAATATTCACATTCACACACTCACAAATGGATTAAAAAATACAGTACAGTCACATAAAAAATGCTATATTAAAAGTCACATATTCTGTAATTCTATTTATATTAAATATCCAGCAGGCAAATCCACAGAGAAACTAAAGCAGAATAAAAGTTGCTAGAGAAGGGGAAAGAGGGAAAGTCACTGCTTACTGAAGATAGTTTCCCTTGTGGGCTGATGAAAATGTTTTGGAACTACATAGAAGTGATGGTTTGCACAACACCACAAATGTACCAAATGATTCCCTTTAGCATGGTTGATTCTGTTACAGGAATTTTACTCTAAGTAACACAGAGCACCACTCACTTCAGAACTTGCTAAATCCAAATTAGAAACTTTCAACACACACACACACACACACACAGAAAAACACCCTAATTTATGATTCTTCAAGACATATACAAACAGGTTATGTGATTACTTATCAATGAAACAGACTGGGAGGCTGGGGATTTAGCTCAGTGGCACAGCACTTGCCTGGCAAGTGTGAGGTCCTGAGTTTTAGTCCCAGTACTCTGCAAAAAAACCAAAACAAAACAAAACACAAAAAACACTGGCAAGTAAGTAGTCTGCCCTTAATGCATGGGGGCTACATTCCAAGATGCCTAGTGTATGGTACCCAAAACCTGTTAATAGCATTGAACTTTATATAGTTGGCCCTCACTAATTATACATTCTATAACTGTAGATTTAACCAACTCTGGGCTCAAAATAACTTCAAAACACATCTAGAAATTTCCAACAGGCTAAACTTCAATTTGTGATGCATCAGTGATGAAATTGAATCCATATAAATGAAATAGTAGATATATCCTGGTAAAACTTTCTGACATTTTATAGATCTTCAGTCTCCAGGTCTTGTGTGAAAATTGGTCACCTCAAGTCTTATTTGTGTCCTATACAGGTAGACCAATGATGGCTAGGTCTGCTCTGATCTTGTGAGATTTTTTTGCCATCGTTATTCCATAAACAACATACAATAAAACTATTTATACAGTATTTATATGCTATTGGCTATTACAAGAAATCTGGAGGTAATTTAAAATATACTGGAGGGTGTGAATAGGTTTTCTGCAAATATAACATTTTTCAGTATATACACATCCATTTTCATGACATCCTTGGTATGCTCTAAAGAATGCACAAGCTATTGTTTTTTCCCATTTATGTATACCTGATATATCTCATATATATTATAAATTTATAAACTAGGCCAAGTAAGAAAAAAAAGTTATAAAATAAAGCAATTTAGGACAGTGTACTCTAATAAAATTGCCAGTATCACTTTGAGACCATTATTAAGATAAAAGTTGCTCAAACACAAGCACTATGATAACCCAATAGTCAATCTGATAACTGAGACAGTTACTATGTGACCTCAGGCTGGGCAGCATATACAATGTGAATATGGTGGGTAAAAGGAATGATTTATTCAGGTCTTGCCTGGGATGGCATGGGACAGTGTTAAGATTTTATTACATTACTTGGAGTGGTACACAATGTTTATTCTGGAACATTTTATTTAATATTTTTGGACCAAAATTGACCACAGGTAACTGAAAACTCAGAAAATAAAACTGAATAAATGGACTACTGTATTTTGTTTTTTTGGAAGTAACATTTTAAGGAAAAATATTAATGTTTAGGTACTTCTCAAAAAACAAAAAGCATAGTATTTTACTTTAAACATCGGCAAATAATATTGACATTTTGTTTTATGAGCATCAAAAGAGAAAAGAGGTCAAAGATGTAAAGTCAAGAAAAAAAAAAGAAAACATGGAGGTAAGGAAAAAGTGTATCTGAGGTAAAATTGAAGGGTCTGAAGAAAGGAAAGGAAAAGACAGAGGGGTCATTGTGACAGTGGATTTAAAATAGCTTGTTACAGCAGTAAACATCAAAGAAAACTTTATTTTAAATTGCTCTGAAATTCAACTCTGCAATTTCATCTTGCCATTATTATTGTTATTATGTTTTTGCCTTTCTTATTATTTTTAATAGATTTTATTGTATTAGTCTTAGGTTTATAGAAAAACTGCCAAGAAAGTTTCAATATATCTATCATATGCCTACTCACTCCTCTCATTTTCTCTTGCCATTATTATCCACAGTGTGTGATAGGACTGTGTTGTGTGCTCTCCCCAAATTCATATGTTGAAGCCCTACCCCTTCAATGTGGTAGGATGTGGAGATGGGACCTTTAGGAGATACTTAGATGTAGATGAGATCATGAAGGTGGGGGCCCTCATGATGGGACTGGTACCTTAGAAAAAGAGACACCTGAGGAGCTTTTCTCTCTTATTTCTTCTTTCCAACCTTCCATTCTTTCTGTTCCTTTCCTTCTACCATATTAGAAAAGGAAGATGCCCTCCCCCACTGTCACTTCATCTTGGAATCCCAGTGCCAGAACTACATTTCATTCATCCTGGTGAAGTACTCAGTGGAGAATACCACCCCTGATGTAAATATGAAGAAATAATTGAGCGCAAGCAAATTCTTACAGGTTAAATACAACACTGACAAGACAATGCAGAGTATCTAGGGATTCAAGATACCAAGAGTTTACAATTGCCAGTCAGTGCTTTTTCAACAGGCTTTCACCAAGTACTATATTCCTAAGCGTGAATGAAGGCAGGAGACAATTGAGAAAACATCTTTAGGTATTGGCTCATAGTGACTCAAAGATTGAGGCCAGGGCAGGTGAACGCAGACAAACACTCTGGGAATCCCCTGTCCTCTCTCATTACAAAAGTGAATCTACCTGAGGCTGGGCAGAGTAAAAAGTTGAAGGAGCCTTTCTTAAAGTGCTAAGGTAGAGGTTTACTGAAACCCGAGAGCAAAACAGAACTGAGAGAAATTCTCCAGGCACCCACATCCCAAACCTTGTCCTCAAATCATTTGAAGTTTTTGATTTGGTACACCACTGAACCAAATCAAACTAAGGCAACAATAAAGCCCAGAAACAGCTTAGATACAGATATTACTCTTTTACCCTCCTTTTGAATGACTTCACAAAAACCTATATGTTCTTTTCTAAACATAAGTGTTATTTACCTTAAACTTGACTGATTTTAACTGCAATACTAAGTATTTACCAAAAATAAAGACATATAAGGAAGCAAGAAAATACAGGTACATTATTAAAATAGTTATTAGACCCAGGAATGACCTAGCAACATTTCAGATTGTGAAATTATCACAGATCTCAAAGTAAGTAAGATAAACATATTAAAGAAAACAGTGAAAATGGTTAGTAACATTAAGTGAATAGCAAGGCAATGCCAGGTGAGAGAGAATAATTGCTTAAAAGCACAAGTTGCCGGGACATAAAACACATAGTAACAGAGGAGTCTTTTCATGTGATTATTAGAAGACACACATAACAAAAGAACCAGTGAACCTCACATAAACAGAGATTACCTATACTAAATTACAAAGTGAAAGGGGGAAAAAGGACAAAAAATCTAAAATGGCCTAATATAGTGTATACATCATTAGTCATATAGGAGAAAAATACGAAAGTGTTAATAAATCTTAAGAGATAAGGCATAAGACATTTCCAAAATGGATGAGAGAACTTAAAGCATATATTTTTATTATTAGCAAACACCAAAAAGGCTAACTGCAAAGAAAAACTTACCTACCTATATTGAAATCACACTGAAAAAACAAAGAAAGTGTTGTACTTTTCCACGCTACATACAGCATGTGAAATGAGACTGGAATTACTACATGCAATTTTTTAATCTGCTTCTTTTCACTTAGGACTGTCACGTATCATTAAGGAACCTTTAAAGAAACAATTTACATTATTTATACTTTTTTGCCTTGTGAACATTTCATTGACAAGTTCCAATATTCAGTTCATTAAATTGACTTTAATTGATTTCCCCCAAAAAAGATGTATTTAAATTTTTCATTATTAAGAATTTACCTCAAAGGAGCTTTTTTTTGGTCTTATTTTTACTATTTTCTTTTTTGGAACTGAGAATCAAACTCTGGACCTCGCGCTTGCTAGGCAGGAATTTATCTATTTCTTCTGTTTCTATCAATTTTGATTCATCCATTGTAAGGCTAACTGTATAGAAAAATTATAGTTTTTTTTTTTTTTTCCTCAAGGCAAACTCACTGTGTGGTCCATGCTAGTGCTGAACTCTAGGTAACCCTCCTGCCTAAATCTCCTGAGTGCTGGGATCATAGGCTTGTGCCACCAAGACCAGATGAAATAGTTTTATCTTTCTGTTGAACTAAATATTTGTTGCTAAGAAGTAATGTACTTTGTTTCCAGTAATGTTCATTAATTTAATCTGATATCAGTACAGTCTTTATTTGTGCATCACCCCCACTCATTATTGATTACCTTTTTGTACTCTTACACTTTAGATAGATCTCTTGGAAACAACCTGAAGTATTGAATTTTAAAACCAACCTTAAGATATAATTCACACCTTATACAACAACATTAAAGTATACAATGAAATTTTCTGTATATTGCATAAATAAAAATTGTGGTGCAAAATATATGGCAAAATTAGGCTTTAAAATCACTTATAGGGGCCAGGGAGATGGCTCAGTTGAGTAAGTGCTGGCCTAGCAAGCACAAGAGCCTGCGTTCAATCCCCAGTTCCACTAAAACTTTTTTTTTAAATCACTTATAACTATGAAATTGGTGATACTAATTATACTCACAATGCTGTACTGCCATTACTACTCTCTTATTTTTAAAACATTTTCTTCAGTTCAAACAGAACTTTTATAGTCATGCAGTAATAACTCATGACTGCTCTCATTGGGCAGACCTTAGCAGCCCTCTAGTCTGTGCTGTTTCTTGGTTTGCCCACTGCTGCAGCTTATGTTAAGTGCCTCCGACAGATCTGTGTGCTAAGAGCCTAGTCCCTAGCATGGAACTGGAAGGCTTGGAGGCTTGGGTCACTGGAATGTGCTACTGACAGCAACTGTAAGACCTGGTCTCTTTCTCTCTCACTTTCCAGCCATGAGATGAATAGTTCTGCTCACTATTTTCTGTGTCATGATGGTTGCTTCTCACAAGCTTCAAAACAGCAGAGCCCTGGGAGAAAGAAATATGTCTATGTATGTAAGCAGGATGGTTTGAACAACTAAATTATGGACTTTTGCTGGTCTGTGGAAAGGAGCAGTTAATGCTTAATTTGTTTTGTCTCTTTTTGTCAATTCCTTTTCCTCTTCTTAATTTCTTATATACTTTTTCTTCTTCCAATTTTGCATGCATATTATCTAGCAATATGAATAACTAATTTGAAGATAACACTATGCATTACAAAAAGCACTGTGAAATACTTTCTCTTTTTTTGGTCTTTTGGAGATAGGGAGTTCACTGTGCAGTTCATGCTGGCCTTGAGCTCACTTTGTAGCCTAGGCTGGTCTTGAACTCACAATGACTCTCCTGTCTCAGCCTCCTGAGTGCTGGGATTACAGACTTATGTTACCATATCTGGTGAAATTCATTTTATTTTGCTTAGTGAAATTCTGTATCATTTGTAATTTTTCTGTCTTAATACTATTCTGTACTCTTTAAAAAATTTAGCTGGGCATGGTGGCGCATGCCTGTAATCCCAGCACTCGGGAGGCTGAGGCAGGAGGATTGTTGTGAGTTCGAGACCAGCCTGAGCTACAAAGTGAGCTCGAGGCCAGCCTGAACTGCATAGTGAGACCCTGTCTCAAAAAGACAAAAAAAAAAAAAAAATTTTAGAAATATAAAACAGCAGGACCAACTGGTTATGGACTGGAACCTTAAAAACTGTGAATCAAAATAAACTTATTCTCCTTTCTTTTTGGTGGTATCGGGGATCGAACTAGGGACCTTGCACTTACCAGGCAGGTGCTTATGCTACTGAACTGTTCCTCAGCCCTCAAAACTATTCTTTATAAAATAATTTGCCTCAGGTATCTATTACTGTGATGAAGTAACTAACACATCTACATTGTATGTATTCTATAAATGAAGTCATATAATATTTGTTGTTTTTATGTTTTACTTATTTCATGTAACACAATATCCTCCCTGCCTCAGTGCCAGGGATTGAACCCAGAACCTAAACACATAATCTACACTTTAGCCAATGTCTATGTTTTATATGTAACGTTTTGCTATATAATGTATTTGCACAGAAAAAAACCCAGAACACATTATAAAACTAGCAAAGATTCAGGTGATACATACTTAATATATATGTATAATATTTAAAATATATAATCTAAATTTTTAAAAATGTGTAGCAACAAAAACTTACCAACCAAACAACTTATATCCTATACTCTAGGAGTTTGCACTGTAATATCAGTTTTCATATATGAGTTATGCCCCTTATCAATTGGATATAGAATATTTCTGCCTTGAGATCCAGGAGGAATTATCTTTCAGCATCTTAATCTGAGGATTACAGCTAGTATGAAGGTCTGAGTTTAGAACAGTTGGTCAGCTGACACAAAAGATTTACTTCTAGTAGCCATGGATATAGCTCAGTAGCACAGCTCCTGTGTAACAAGCATAAGGTCCTAAATTTGATTCCTGGATTACAGCTAGTATGAAGGTCTGAGTTTAGAACAGTTGGTCAGCTGACACAAAAGATTTACTTCTAATAGCTATGGATATAGCTCAGTAGTACAGCTCCTGTGTAGCAAGCATAAGGTCCCAAGTTTGATTTGTGGAAAAGAGAGAGAGAGAGAGAGAGAGAGAGAGAGAGAGAGAGAGAGAGAGAGAGAGAGAGAGAGAGATTTCCTTGTACTGCTGGGTATGATGGGACACACCTGTAATCCCAGCACTTGAGACTTAGAAAGCTAAGAAGGACTGCTGTGAGTTTGAGGCCAGCCTGGTATACATGGTGAGTTCAAGGCCAGCTTAGACTACACATGGAGATCCTGTCACAAACAAACAATTTACTTATAGAATCAGTTTTGAATCCTAGTTTATATTAAATGATTAAGAGATTTATCCAAGAAATATGGAGTATCCTCTGCTTTTTCCTCATTTCCCATATTAGAAAGATAATATTAATAGAGCAGGAACATCGTAATTCAGATTAGGCTACATACATTCTGGAAAATCATCTACTTCAGGAATATCTATATATATCTTTTCTTGCCCCCCACCTTTTGAGATAGGTATTGCTATGTAGTTCTGGCTGACCTCAAACTCACAGCAATACTCCTGCCTCAGTCTTTCTAGTGCTGGGATTATGCTGTTTGAAATTATTTATAAGATAGCTCAGTAGTCTAAGTGTGTGCCTGGCAAGCACAAGTACCTGGGTTCAATCCCTGGTAGTACTACATGCTGTGCCAGGCTGTCCGGGTGCACCGAGTTAGCCACCAAAACTGGGCGTGGGGGTGCATACCTGTAATCTCAGCACTGAGGAGGCTGAGACAAGAGGATCACTACAAATTTGAGCTGCATAGTGAGACCCTGTACCAAATAAATAAATAAATAAAAATTAGTATTCTCTTTATAAAATAAATTTTTAAAAAATACATAAAGTAAAAAAGATAGGAAAAAATTAAAGTTTATTGAAAGTAAAAAATAGTAACAATAAAAATGATTTCTTTGGGGTAAATTAAAGAGGCAAACAAGCGATAGAGAAGAAATTATTTAAAAGCTGTTCTGAAAAATAGTTAATCTGTTTTTGCAGAGTGTGGGTTGCTGAAAAACCATAGAGGCAGACAGGTGAGCCTAACATGCAACCAAAAGGCCTAGGATGCTTTTACTGAGCAGCTTAGGACTGATCTAAGAACACTGCAGATAGACTCCTATAAGAATGAATGCAGTTCTAAGTCAAAAGATGCTATGCTCCTCCTATTTGTGTTCAAACAGCAGCCTATTCAGCATTATTTATATTTTGATGACTTTCTTATGACTAATTTGGATTACAAAAGTCTGACTAATGCTAAATAAACATAATCACATAGGTTTTCTTCTGTGAAATATCTAAATTTTGTAACAAACAAGGGATTACTGGGCAGGCCAAATAGCTCAGCAGATTAAAGCACCTGCTTAGGTAGATGCAGTAGCCAGGGTCTGATCCCTGGCATGCCACGCTGGTCCAGTCCTCGGGGTAGTGGGGTGGCCCTGAGACCACGATTGAGACTAGGCATGGTGGCAAGTGAGACTGGGCTCTTGGGAGGCTGAACACAAGCAGATCACTATGAGTCCTATCTATGTAGTGAGACTCTGTAAACCCTGTACTAAAATACACACACACACACACACACACACACACACACACACAGGGCATTATCTGTAAAACAAATTCCTTGTGGACATTACCTATTTAAAACAAAAAAGATTAACAACAATCTAAATAAAAATCGTACTCTGAAACAGAATGCAATAGATGTTATAATCATTACATAATTCAACTTCTAAAAAAAAACCTGAACTAGTTAAGATGGCAATGGCCAATCTTATCATTTATACTTAAATCTCAGACACAAGTTGTAAAAAACATGCTTTCAACATGCCTCAAAGAAACATAAAAGCTGGGCTGGGGAGATGGCTCAGTGGAATAAGCACTTCCCTGGCAAGAGCAAGGGTCTGAGTTCAATCCCCAGGTCTACAAAAAAAAAACAAACAAACAAAAAAAAACAGAAATATAAAAACTACTTTGATCTAGTTTAAGAGATAAGACAACTTTGAATGACATCTTTTATACAGGTTTATATTAGTTTTTCCATTGCTGATACCCACAATTTAGGAGAGGTTTATTTTACAGCCTGTTTAGGGGACTCAGTCCATAGCTTCCTGACTCCAATGTAAAAGCAATATGGTAAGGGCATGACAGAGGCAAGCTGCTCACCCATGGCAGCCAAGAAGTAGGGAGAAATATCATTCATTCAAAGGCAAATCCCCATGTGATGTGCCTCTTCCAACCTGTCCCTACCCTCTAGCAGTACCTTCAGCCAGGAATGGATCACTTCACTGATGAGCATGGTGCCTTCATGATCCAATCACATCCAAAGCTCTGTCTCTAAAAGGGTAAGCTTTGGGGGGACATTTCAGATCCAAACCATAACAAGGACAGATACAGACTAACCATGGCAAATATTACTGGAACATAAATTTGTATACTACATTCTACATACAGCCTAACTGAAGATGTTCTTTAAGGAACTAAAGGCAGGGTGCAATATTGATGATCTAAATCAACAGTAAGTACTTGTCATTTGATAATTATGAATAATTTTTGAAACTGAACATAGGGAGTGAATAAACTTTGCCCTTTTACCTTGCAGGTGTTGGATAGTGTTTCCCCGCAATGAGAAAGTGACTTAGACAACTGGTTATAGGATTCTTGGTACTGTTTCTTGTTCTTGGCTTTCATTTTGACTCAACTGCCAAGATGGGTAAGAAAAAAAAATAGCAGGAAAATCTCTTTAAATGTAGGAATATACCAGCTGGGCTGATATTGAAAGAAAGCAGATTTAAAAATTATATTTATCAATTCACATACATATAGTTTCTTTCTTTTTTTGCCTTTTTAAGACAGAATTTCACTATGCTGTTCAGGCTGGCCTCAGAACTTGCAGTGATCCTCCTGCCTGCCCCAGCCTCCTGATTACTGAGATAACAGGTGTGCACCTCCATGTCTGGTCTATACAGAATTTCTTAAACAAATAAGTTTTGCATTTCTCTTTGAATATTTTATAAATAAATAAACAAAACACTTAACTGAACTCCTTGTCTTCTTCAATCATCCCAAACTAGTTTGTCTTCTTTATGGTACAGGTAAGGTAAATAAAATTGGAAATAAGACAAATGAATACCTGGCAATTAAATGTTTACATTTAATTGTAAACATATTTTACACTCAGCACATGTATTTTAAATATAAACAAATGTGGGGAAATAAAAGTATTACATGTTAAAATGTTTCAGTTAATAAATCAACAATTTACAAGGGAAGCTTGAGGCAAGAGGATCACTGCAGTTTCAAAAGCTCAAGGCCACCCTGAACTGTACAGTAAGCCCCTACCTCAAAAAGACAGGAAAAAAAAGAGAAGAATCTAACAGTTCAACTTTACAACAATTACAAATAAACCTATTAAAGTTTTCTAGACAATGCTATCATTTAGATTTAAAAACAATGTAAATTTCTGACCAATTCAATGGTATTTGTAGCATTTTTATTACACTTTGGATGTGTCTATTCAGTTAAAATACTTGAGTCATCCTACATGCAAATTCTACATGGTTTTAATGTTTGTTCTTGTAGTGTTCCTGAAAGTTTGCTATTAAAGTGCATTAAGCTATAAAAAATGAAGACCATACACTAGGTGACCTAAGGTTTTTCTTTTCTTTTTCTTTTGTATTTTAGAGAAGGTCTAGAGGTTGTTCAGGGTCTCACTACTAGATTGGACTCCGAGTGATCTGCCTGTTTATATCCTCCCAAGAGCAGGAATTATAGGCATGCGCCCCCACACCCAGTCTCAACTGCCATCTCAGTATGCCCCAGGAGCGGGGGGGGGGGGGTGGCACCATGGGTCCAGGGATCAAACCCAGCCCCTGCTTGCAGGTGCTTTAGTCCGCTGAGCTATTTGGCTGGCCCCGACCTAAGGTTTTTCTGATTTTTGAAGTGCACAAGTTGTTATATCAGTCTTAAGTTACAAAAGAAAGCATTAATAACTTTTACATTAAAATCATTGAGTCAAAAACCTAAAATATGACTTATTAATTTACACAACAGAAGCCATGTGTGGCAGCACATCCCTATAATGCCAGCACTTGGGAGGCTGAGGCAGGAGGATTGCCACAAGCTTGAAGCCAGCCTGGGCTACACAGTGAGTAATAATGCCATAATAATGATGATTATTAATAATTTACATAACAAAGATGAAAAAGGTGCTACATTATACTTTTAAACATGTTAAATGCTATACTAATGTTGTAACAAACATTGCAAATCAGAACCTTTCCAGGTTAAGCCACATGGTCTATATGAGAAACTGCCAGGAAAAAATATTTCAATCTGTGTATTCACATATATATGAAATAAAAAAGGCCTTTAACTAGAAAACTTGTTTCTTTAAAAAGATTCCTTTTATATTCTATATGTTATATACCATATATGCCTGAATTGTCTTGTTCCCTTAGCTCTATTAAACCTTCTTTTCTTTCCTTATTAGTTTTCATAGTTAAATACTCCACCAAACACATTGCTATGTATGCCTGTGTGCAGTGGCTGGACTTGTCTGAGCAAGCACTTCCTGGAGGCAAGACAGACAGGGAACCGCTGTCTGCCTGGTTGGAGCCTGGGATGTTTCTGTTTACAAATCCTGGAGCCAGGCAGGCCCAGGACTGGAGGCGTGCTGTCTGCTTCCTTTCTACACTCAGCCTTTGTCTAGGTTTGTGTCAAAGAAAGAACACTGTTACATGTGCAATAAGAGCAAAGGAAGTTTAAAACAGTAGTGGTTATGTCAGCTCCTGAATCTTGTAACATTGTGTGTAGAAAGGCAAGTTGGACTTTTTAAAAAAAAACAATGTATTTTTCAGAAAAGCAGAGAAAAATATTTTAAGAGTCTAACCAATTACTGTGATAGGAGTTAAATGATTTCTTTTACAAAACAATCCAGATTGCTAAAATATCCTTTCTGTGTTATACTATGCAGACTGGTGTTAAGTATTTTATAAAGAATAAACAATTCAGATTTTTGAAATGGCAACTCTACAATACTCATAATCAGATTATTGTGTTTAGAGTACTTTTACAAACCAAAAGAGATTTTGCTTATTCACTTTTAATACTGGATATTTAAAATCAGTTTATTCTTATTAATCATTCTGAATAGCTTTTAGTTCCTAGAAAATAACAACAATAAAACCAAATTACATTCTGCTGGTTGAGTCAGTCTGATTTGTAAATGGAACAACTAGAAAACTGGAAGAAAGAAAGGCAAGTAATCTGAAATTAAACCAAAAAAACAGGAAAAAGAAGAGAAAAAGCCAGGACACTCCATATCTATCCTCTATAACTTTTAGGCTCATTATGTATTCCTAATTTCAATTCTTTTAGAATGTATTTTTTTATTTTTTAAAAAATGTTCTGTGCATTTCTGTCTTTTTTTAAAATTTATTTATTGCAGTGTCTTACTACACATCACAGACTTTTTTTTGCGGGTGTGTGTGTGTGTGTGTGTGTGTGTGTGTGTGTGCGCGTGTCAGCTCAGCCCGCCCTGGGGGAGGGGCTGGCACGACATGTGGTGCTGGGGATTGAGCCTGGGTCCCTGAAAGCTTGCCTAAGCTTGCCTAAGCTTGCCAAAGCAGGCGCTTTAGACCGCTGAGCCATCTTGCCAGCCCTAGAATGCGTTTAAAATGCGTTTTTATGATTAGAAGAGACTGAATTTCAGCATTTTTATAATTAAAAATGAGTTAATTATATGTGACGGGAATACAATCATTAAGTATAAAAATCATATTTGAAGTAGATAAAAATACCAGTTGATTATTATATAACTAAAATTATTCTAAATTAAAAAAAAAAAATTGAGGGACAGCCGGATAGCTCAGCAGATTAAGGGCCTGCTTAGGCACAGCATAGCAGCTAGGGTACAATCCTCAGCATGCTGTGCCGGCCCACTCCCAGGGTGCACTGACACAGCAATTGAGCCTAGGCATGCTATAATCCCAGTGCTTAGAAGGCTGAACACAGGAGAATCTCTATGAGTGATGTCTTTTTTTTTTTTTTTTTTTTTTTTGTCTTTTTTGAGACAGGATCTCACTATGCAGTTCAGGCTGGCCTTAAGCTCATTTTGTAGCTCGAGCTGGTCTCGAACTTACAACAATCCTCCTGCCTCTCTGTAGTGAGACCCAGTAGACCTTGTACCAAATATATTTTTAAGAACAGGAAGTTTTTATTTTTATTTATTTATTTTTTTTGTGTGGAACTGGGTATTGAAGTCAGGCCCTCATGCTTGCCAGGGAAGCACTTATTCTACTGAGCCACCTCCATGGCTCCCTAAATACATTAAAAAAAATTTTTTTTTTAAGTATAAAGGAAACCCTGTTAAATGTGGCCCCCAAATGTTTTTGCTATGATTTCTGTCAGACCTTTATTGATTCTATTCTGTTCATATGAATTTTTTAGACAGGATAAAATGAAGAGTTTGCTATTCCATACAACAATTTCAAAAATAATTAATATGATCCAGAAATCTTCAATAATTTAGTAAGAAAATCCTACCCGATCCTATATTAACAGTAGCAAAATAGAAATTTAATCATTGTAATATTCTACTTTTGCAATATTTTGTTTAAAACTAAAGCAAATTAAAATTCACAAACTCATAATAAACAATCAAACCAGCATGTTACTCAAACACCTCTAGCCAATTTTTCTTTTTTCTTTTGATAATGGAAATTGAACTCAGGACCCTGCGCTTGCCAGGCAGGTACTTGTGTCACTATATCCTCAGCCCCTCAATTTTCTTACTTAGCCTATAAATAATACTTTTAAATCCAAAAGGCATGCTGAAAACTTTTGTTCTCAGAAAATTATCATAAAATAATTTATCTGTAAGTTATACTTTCTCATCATTTACTGTCTGAACAACAAAATACAAATCTCATAACTGAGTAGATAACGTAAGTTTATGTATGTTGCTTTAATTATGGTAATAACTTCTACTCACTGTTCTTGAGAAGATAGAGAAAAAACATTAGCTTTTTTTTTATAAAACTGCTAATCATCTCATATTTTTCTGTTCCTCTGGCTTTCCCTGTTTTCATGATCATTTCCCCTTTTAAAATTTTTAAAAAATTATTAAGATATATATATTATATAAAGTATACAAAAATACAAGAGAATAAATTATTATGGTGAGAACACTCATGTAGCTACCATACAAGCCAAGAAATAAAAGAGGATCCAGCCTCCTACCTGCTCTTTCCTGGTCTTTAAAGCTTCCTTCCACCCAAGGAGTAGTCATTATTATGAATCTGGCAAGAATTATTTCACTGGTTTTCTTAACATATCAAGTAAATCCCTATATGCTTACTTTTATTTGTTTCTGAATTTTATGTACTATACATGGAATTGTTATCTCTTGTCTTATTCAAGACATAACAAAAAAAATTACTTTCTTTTTTGTGGGGTCAGGGATTGAAGTCAGGCCCTTCTGATTCTACTGAACCTCTGTTACATTTTAAAGATTTAACCATGCTGGTATATGTGACTGAAATATATTTAAGGTTGCTTTATCTATACAAGAGTAATTGCTTTTTCCTTAAAAGTCTGTGGATTATCCACAATTTAAATAACTCTGTATATAATCTTTATTAAATTTTACCAATGTATATTTTTAAGTTATACTTAGTAGTTTAAGGTATCCAATGTTGTTGCCAAGAGAAAAATATTTTAAAGGCTGGCAAATAAATAGGCTGCACATACTCTATTTCTAGTAATGTGGCAACAGAGACATTAGCCAGTGACAAAGTCCAGCTTAATAAGGAATGAACCTATGGTAGAGGGAGGATAGACAGAAAAGCAATAAGACAATGGAGAAAACTGATGTGATACACATCTGTGATTCCAGCACTCTACAAGGTGAGACAAAAAGATAACAAGCTGGAGCCCACTATGGGAAAATTCACAATCTTAGCAAGACCCTGTCTCAAAATAAATAAATAAATAATAATAAATAAGAATTACATATATATATGGGCTAGGGATAGAACTCAGTATGAAGGCCCTTGGTTCAATACCCCAGGGGTGGGAAATAGGTGCATAAACTAGGAAAGACTCTATGAAATAAACAAGTTCAAAAAACAATCCTGAAGTCATTTCTAAAACCAATGAAATCCTCAATTCGTTTCTTTTTTACATTTACCACATCATTGACTGTCATCCCGAAAGCATTTATTACAACTTTATATAGTATATTTAAAAAGGTTACTATTATATATGCACATCGGTTTTCTATGAAAGCAACTGTGTCTTTATCAAATAATTTTTGATTACTTTCTCCAAAATTACAAGTATTTGCTTATTTTCCTTAGGTAGTGAAGGTATGGAGGTAAAGTCACAAAATGCAACTGCTATTGCTTTATCCCTGTCCAACTCAGATATTTCCCCCGTCACCTTTCTTCCCATCATCCCTTCTCTTCATTCTCCTGTACATATTTCTGTCTGTAAACCTGTCTCAAAGATATCCCCATGTCACCCTTAGAAGCATTAAAGGAATTCTAGTATATGCAGGAAGTTCCATTTGTAGTTCAACTCTATGATGGCTTTAATAAACATAAAACAGAAACAAAAATTGTGTAATTAAAATAGTAAAAGCCAACACAGTCAAAATATTTCTCACTATACTACAGTGGATATGTCTGCATGTACATTTTTATATAACAGCTTTTATTTTAAAATAAATGATGAATTTACAACATACACAAAAAGAAATGGTAGTATGATGGCTGTTATCTAGTAGCATCTACATATTTAGTACCACTTATATGCATAGATAACTGAATATGTGCACACCCTTTTCAAATTTTGAAAGTAACTTTTTTGCTTCCTAAAATTCTAACTTCCCTGCAATGGAAATATACCCACATTTTTGATGAGTCTGGTTACATTCAATGGGAAGTTGCCAAATATGAGAGGAAATTAAAACATGTCATGTAATTGAGTTTGTATGCCTTATCATCAGGTACCCATTTTGAGAAGAACTTTTCTGAGCAGACGCTGCCCTCTTGATCCTGAGCCCCACAGAATATCTAAACTGGCCCTACAGCCTGCAGCTGGATCTGCCAAAATCTAGCTAATCTAAAGACCTAAGGTTACAAAAATACATTTTTACTGCTAATGCTGCTAAGCTTCAGCATGGCTTGTTAAGGTAGCATTACCAGCAAAACCTGACCAATACATGAGAAAATCTCCTAATGTCCATATAACATTTGACATAGATGTGTATGAGTAACTTTTACTGTTTAAAAATCAAATACTCAGGAATTGTTTACAAGAAATATTTTTGATTTTGCCCATGTTACTTTCACAATTACAAACATTATTATCTAAATAAAGGACTTCTAGTGTCTAGAAGTCCACTACTGGCTACCAAATTATTATTACCATTACTATTATTATTATTGCTGGAGATTGACCCAGGGCCTCATACATTCTAGGCATGCACTCGACCAATAAACTACACTTCAGTCCAGAATGAATTTTTAACACTAGAAAAAATCATCCACATTTATTTAAAACATAACACTGCAACTGTTTTGTAGGATAGTTAAATAATGCTCCCAAAGATCAACATTTAGTCACTTTTTGTGAGGTATTAAACTGAAACTTTAAAACAATTTCTGTCTTTAGTACCTTTTTGTCAGTCCAGTTAAATTCTAATTTTCACTTCAGGGGAAGTTATAGAAATTCTAGGGCTGGGGATATAGCTCAGTGGCTTAAGCACCTCCCTGGCAAGCACAAGGTCCTGAGTTTGATCCATGGTATCAAAAAAAAAAGAAAAGAAATTCTATCTTCTATGACTTAAATTTCTTACTTACTGTACTACTTTTATTTTTTAAAATGTTTATATTCCTTGCTTCTGTTTCCTTAAATGATTTTCTATTTTTTTGTATTTCTGTATGTTTGCAATTCATAGTGACTACACTCAACATGAGGGACTGGCAAATACGCCATCTTGATCATTCTTACTCCTTCATTCCTGCCATCTACTCTCCTTCCTTCCCCAAATCCTATTCCTGGGAGATAAGTCTGCCTCCTGGTTTCTTACCATACCTCTTTTATTTTGTTCTGTAACTTATTTATATTTTGGGTTTCTCATTAGAGAAACCACCCAATATTTAACTGTCTATGATTAGCTTTACTGTATAACATGACATGATGATAAATAATATATAACTATATGAGTCTAATAGCAAAGCCACAAATACTGTATGATTTCACTTATGTGAGGTACTTAAGAATAATGAAATCTGTAAGACAAAAAACAGAAGAGTGGATATCAGGGATTGGTAGCAGAAAATACTGGGAGCTGTTTATTAGGTATGGAATTTCAGTTTTGCAAGACAAGACTTACAGAGATTGATTTTCTAACAATGTATACTTAATACTGAACTACACATATAAAAATATTACAAGTAATTTTATATTACAAGTGTTTTGCCACAATTTAAAAACTATTAAAAGAGAGTGGGTATCATTTTTCTGAGAAAGAGGATACATACATAAAGACAGAACTCAATAACAATTTTCAACATTTATGAAGTATTTTGCCAATGTTATTAGCACCAACTTTAAAATTATTAAAATTATTGAAATTATTGGTATAACTGCTGCTAAATCTTCCTGTATCCTTTCTCTGTAAGACAGGAGTTCATGAATGGTAGTAAAAGAGGATGAGAAACAAAATTTTATTCATCTTTAATACCCACCATGGCACACAGACAAGTGCAGTGTGTATTCAGTACTTGTCTACTGAATGAATGAATGAATGAATGGTGAGAACAGTGATAACAAAATGACACCGAAAATAAGGAATCTGCTGGGTGTGGTGGCAGTTACCTATAACCGCCCGTGCTGTATTAAGTATACAGCACTTGGGAGGCTGAGGCAGGAGGATTGTTGTCAGTTCGAGACCAGCCTGAGCTACAAAGTGAGCTGAAGGCCAGTTTGAACTGCATAGTGAGACCCTGTCTCAAAAAGACAAAAAGAAAGAAAGAAAATAAAGAATCCTAGGACAATGGGGGAGCATTAATATCAGTAACTCATTATTTTCTCTCAAATAAATCAGAGAAACCATAAATCATTAAAAAAAAAAAACAACTGGTAATCAAATGTAGGAGAAACTATAAATCTTAAGTAATCTATATTTATTTACTTATGCGATTCTATTCTTTTTTCAGTCACAATAAAACATTTTTAAACTTAGCTGTACTATTTGCAACTAAATCTTCCTGATATAAATGCCTCTCTGTGGAATATATTATTCATCAAGAAGTCAGTCCTTGATATAGTCTACACTCAAGATATTCTTAAGTGTAAAGATTTTTTAAATATCTGAATAGGAAATATAATGACATGAACATTTCAAGATATGTAATGAAAAGTCTCCCTCACATCCCTAGCTTCATCAACACATTCCCTTCTATACATGTTTTTCTCTATGTATGTAGTATGCATAGTAGTCCCTCACTATGCTGTGGGGGACTCACTGTTTCTCAGATTTTCAAAAATACTAATCTAAATTATTTATCATGGATTTTTCAGTACCATACAGTATATATATGTATGTTGCTATATATTACACAGGTTTATGAGTTTAGAAAATGATTAAGAACATTAGAAGTGTTTTTAAAAGTGTGGAAAAGGTTTGTAAAGTATGGGGGGGGGAGTGTGGGAAGGGTTTATAAAGCCTTAAAATATATATAAATACTAAAGTAAAGGCAACGCTGTTACTTTGCTGATTTTTATTTATTGTGGGGGTATCTGGAATGTAACCTGTGCAATGAGTGAGGGAATCACTGTAGAAACAAAGAAAATACTATGTGGCTGTACCATACAAAATTTCAGAAATATTTCTATGGGGATTTTTCCACAATTAGCCCAGAGAGTTTTTTAGGTTTGTTTTGTTTTTGTTTTTTTTCCCTTGAGGATCTTGTCATGTAGTTCAGACAAGCCCTAACCTCACTAAGTAGCCCAGGCTGGCCTTGAACTTGTGGCAATGCTTTTGCCTCAGCCTTCAGAGTGCTGGGGTCTCAAATGTGTACCATTACATCCACCTAGAGGGATTTTAAAATCTTTTTAAAACTTTATACTATTGTACCAAAATCATGTAAACCTGACCTCTACTGATATACATTTATTTTCATTCTTTTGCTGTGATACACAATACTGCAATAAGTAACCTTATTTATATTTTTTTCAAAAATACATATACAATTTTAGGATAAATGGTTTCAAATGGAATATCTGGGTTTAGAATTTGAGTATTTTAACACCAAAGAAACATAATGATTTAAAAAATAAAATCTGGCCTCTTTAATACATGGTGCTGAAAAAAATGGCTTTCCACATGCCAAAAACTAAAATTACATAAATGTCTATCACCATGCACTAAAGTGCAGTCAAAATAGATAAAAGATTTAAATATTAAAACTGAAACACTAAATCTTCTGGAGGAAAACATATGTAGAAATCTTAAACACACAGAGGTAGGTAGAGAGTTCATTAATAAAAACCAAAGAATCAACAACTATGATCTCATCTTTTTGAAAAGTTTCTGCATGTTAAAAGAAATCATTGGGCTGGGTGATAACTCTGCATTATAACTGCCAAGTGCAAAGTCTGAAAGAAATCATCAACAGAGTAAAATGAAAAGCCACAAGTTGGAAAAAAATTAAAGCCAACTGTCCCTCTGACAAAGGCCTTCTATCTAGAATACATAAATAATTTTTAAAAATCAGTTCCCCAAAATTCTAAGAATCAATCAAAAAATTAGTATCCTTCATGAATATGCACTTCTCAGGGGAAGAAATACAAGTGGCAAATAAATATACGAAAGAAGGTTCAACATCATTGGTCTTTCAAAAAATCACTGACATTCCATCACACCCCAGAAAAGAAAGGCTATCATTAAGAAGCCAACAAATGCTGGAGGGGCTGGAAGGAAAAAGAAACCCTTCTCTACTGTTGGTGGGAGTGTAGACTGGTGCAACCACTATGGAAATCAGTGTGGAAATTTCTCAAAAAAGCTAGGATTGTAGGTCCCATTCAACCCAACTATTCTCCTCCTGGGTATTTTTCCAGAGGAACTGAAAACAGCATACCACAGTGATATGTGTACCCATGTTTATAGTAGCTAAATCTGTCATAGCTAAATCTTGGCAACACAAATGTTCACTGAGAAATAGAAAAAGAAAATGTGGTATTTTTACACAATGGAGTATTACTCAGTATAAAAAAGATAAATCTGAGACTTTTATGGGTAAATGGGTTCAACTGGAGACCATACTCTTAAATGAAATAAAATCACACTGGCACATGCAAACATCATATTGTCTCATTATTGTAAGAACCTGAAAAAGTAAATAAAATCTGAAAAGTACAATATAGACTGTGAAAGGGAAAGAATCTGCTCAAAGGGAAGAAAAAACTGGGACAAAGAAAAGACAGAAAAGGCAGGGGGAGAGACAGTTATATACATATGCAGGACAGCATGGATAATTGTACTGCTGGTTTGTTTATCTATTTTTTACAGAGTCTTGCTGCACAGTTCCTACTCACAGTGATCCTCCTATCTCAGCCTCCCCAGTGCTGGGATTCAGAGACACCACCATGCCCAGACATGGTGAATGGCTCAGCCTGCCCAAGGGCAGAGCTGGCATGGCATATTGCACTGGGGATCAAACTTTAGTCCCTGTGCTTGCCTAAGCAGGTGCTTAGTCTGCTGAGCTATCTTGCCATCCTGCAATTCTATGTCTTGGTGTATACTCAAAACAATTAAGTAGAATACTGAAGATGTATTTGTGTACCTAGTTTTATTTACAATAGCCAAGAGGTTGAAATCTCCCATGTCGTCTGAGATGAATAGGTAAACAAAACATGCTTTACATACAATGAAATATTATCAATTCTTAAAAGAAGGATTTTCTTTTTTTTTTTTTTTTGACACTCTGGCATTATGGATTGAACTCAGGACCTTGCACCTGCCAGGCATATACTTAAACTGCTGAGCCATATCCCCAGCCCAAAAGAGAATTCTGACAAATGCTACACTATGAATAAACTTGCACATGTTATGATAAATGGGTCAGTCACAAAAAATCAACTATTGTTCTGGGGAGATAGCTCAGTAGTGTAAGTGCCTACCTGGCAAGTGCAAGGATCCACGTTACAGATCCCTGGTGTGACATGCCATGCCAGCCCCGGAACTGTGTTGATCTGGCCACCAAAACCAGGCATGGTGGCACACATATGCAATCCTAGTGCTGGGGAGGCTGATAGTAGGGTCACTATGAATCCAAGCTGTGGAGCGAGACCCTGTACCAAATAAATAAATAAATAAATAAATAAATAAATAAATAAATAAATAAATAAATAAAAGATAAAGAGAATACAAAATGATAATAACAATAAAAAAGTATTAGAAATGATACAGAATTTCACTAAAAAGTAATAAAATATTTATTGTTATGGCATAGTGTTGTCTTCAAGTTAGTTATATAGATTACCAGATATATGCATGCAAAATTGGTGGAAAAAGTTGTAATAAATTTTAAAAAAAGAATAAGAAAACTAAGCATTAATTGCTACTTTTAATAGACCAGCAGAGGCTTGGAGATAGCTCAGTGGTCTAAGCATCTGCCTGGCAAGCACCAGGTCCCAAGTTTGATCCCTGGTACTGAATGCCATGCCATGCTCACCCCAGAGCCCCGGGTGCTGTCCTGGCCCTCAAACCAGGCGTAGTGGTACCTGCCTGTAATCCCAGTGCTGGGGAGGCTGAGACAGGAGGATCACGAGGAGTCACAGCTATGCAGCAAGACTCTGTACCAAATAAATTAATAAAGATTTTAAAAATATTTTTTAAAAAGCTAACTATGATTCCGCTTCTATGACATATTTAGGGTAGTGAAATTCACAAAGACAGAAAATAGGAAGGTTACTAGGGTCTGGGAAGGCGTGATGACAAGTTGCCATTTAATGCATACAGTTTCAGTATACGAAGGTGAACACAGTTCTGGAGACTGGGTGCATAAACATGCAAGCTACAAAATACTGAACCATATACATTTATAAATGGTTAATGTGGTAAAAGTATGCTATATATATTTTTCATCACAGTAAAAGTTTTAAAAAATTTTTTCTTCATCTAATATATATAAAACAGGTAGCTATGTTTTGCTAAAGACAGTAAGAAACTTGGAAATAATTAGAAATAAATTTGATGAAAGGGGCTAAAGAATTGTATACTGAAACTACAAAACATTGTTGAAAGAAATGAAAGAAATGAAATCAAATGTCAAAAAATAGGCAAATTTTCATAGATTAGAAGACTGGTGTGAAGGCAAACAGTTGCCAAGTTGTCTATCAAATTCCAGCTACCTTTTTGGAGATATGAACAGCTGATCATAAAATATATATGAAAATGCAAGGGCTCAAGATTAGTCTTGACAATCTTTAAAAAGAACAAAGCTGAAGAATTCACCCTTTTCATTTGTAAACCTATTACAAAACAATAGTAATCAAGATAGTGTGGCCCTAACATATAGACATTAATAATCAATTGATAGGGCTGGGGAGATGGCTCAGTGGAATAAGCACTTCCCTGGCAAGCGCAAGGTCCTGAGTTCAATTACCAGTTCCACCAAAAAAAATCAATGGAACATAATGCAAACTTCAAAAATAAACCCTCCCCTGTATAGATAATTCATTTTTTATGAGTTTTATAAAAGTCAAACAAAAGAATGAAAGTGAAATTCTTACCTCACATTATATATAAAATTAACTCAAAACAGATCACAGACCTAAATGTGGGAGCTAAAACTATAAAAGCCAAAAAAGAAAACAGCAATAAATCTTCCACTGAGCCATCTGCCTGGCCCCAGCAATAAATCTTAATGTGAATTAGGAACTATTTCTTCAAAACACAAAGTACAAAAGAAAAAAACAACTGAATTTTATCAAAATTTTCCAAGTTTTATACTTCAAAGAATACCACCAAAAAAATGAAATGATAAGACAAAAATAGGATGAAGATATTTTCCAAGCATATGCCTGACACTTATACCCAGGAGTCAAGAAGAACTCTTGCAAGAGTAAGTAAAAAATAGACAGGCTGGGGATGTTGGTGTATACCTTTAGTCCCAGCATTCAAGAGACAGGTAGGAGAATCATGGTGAGTTTGAGGCTAACCTGGGCTATATAGTGAGTTCAAGACCAGCTTGAGCTACACAGGAAGACTAGGCCATGAAACCAAACCAAATGAATACAATATAATACAAAACAAAACAAAATGGACAAACAGTTTGAAAATATACGTTTTGAAAATACACAATGTCCAAA
This sequence comes from Ctenomys sociabilis, assembly GCA_004027165.1. Taxonomy (NCBI): domain Eukaryota; kingdom Metazoa; phylum Chordata; class Mammalia; order Rodentia; family Ctenomyidae; genus Ctenomys; species Ctenomys sociabilis. The sequence goes on from PVKA01010274.1 coordinate 34,793, forward strand.
GAGTACAAGATGTTCAATACTTGTGTTAAGTCAACTTCCGGTTAATATAACAAAAACCTGAAATAGTGCTCACTTTGGCAGCACATATACTAAAATTGGAATGACAGAGAAGATTAGCATAGCCCCTGAGAAAGAATGATATGCAAATTTGTGGAGCATTCCACATTAAAAAAAACAGTGAACTTATAAAAAGCTGATTTGGGCTCATCGAAAGTAAATTTGGAAAATGTTATTAATTACTGAATCCACACCAAAATACAAGAAGGTATAATTCTAGTACTCAAATTTTTCTCTATATTCATAAATTTTCAGGTTGAAAAATAGGAATAAAGAAGAAGGAACTGTCAGACATGACACCTGGGAGGCTGAGACGGAGGATCACTTTGAGTTGGAGAACAGCCTGGAATACAAACTGAGTTCAAATCTGAACTGCACAGTAAGAGCCTGTCCTGAAAAGAAAGAGAAAAATGAGGAGGAAGAAGAAGAGAAAGAGGAGGAAGAAGAGTAAGAGGAGGAAGAAAATAAGAGGAGGAGGAAGAAGAGTAAGAGGAGGAAGAAAAGAAGAGGAGGAGGAAGAGTAGGCGGAGGAGGAGGAAACAATGGTTATATCCTTTGTGCATGTATGAACAAATCGTTACTTCTTATCCTCTTCCCTTCCTCTTCCCCTACCTCTTGAACCCTTTTCCCTCTTTAGAAAGATCTATCTCCCTAAGCCCTATTTTCTATTTCTATTTTCTTTTTTCTTTTTTTGTCTTTTTGAGACAGGGTCTCACTATGCAGTTCAGGCTGGCCTTAAGCTCACTTTGTAGCTCAGGCTGGTCTCGAACTCACAACAATCCTCCTGCCTCAGCCTCCCGAATGCTGGGATTACAGGCATGCGCCACCATGCCCGGCTTTCTATTTCTATTTTCTAATTTACTTTGTTCCTTAAAAAAAAATTTTTTTTAAATCCCTGCCTACCATGCAGTAATGTTACATCCCTAGCTCTTTATACACATTTTTTACTTTGAGAAAGGGTATTCTCTTGTTGCTCAGGAACTCATGATCCTCCTGCCTCAACTTCCCCAAAAGTTGCTATTATTATGCATCAGCACACAAAGCTAACATGCTAAAAGAAACAATCAGAGAAGCATTTATAATAATATTTTGCAGCTGTCAGTGCATTCTGAAATTTTTAATCTGTTCAACTATTGTCTAACTTTTTAAAGACTGTTGCTCTTCCAACCACAGGTAGTTTCATCTCGACTAAATGTTACTTCAAGTGTTTCTGTGTATTTATGACTTTAATATATTCCCATCTAAAGCTACAAAGTACTGATTACATGTTATGCAGATAGTACCCATGGAAATGAGATACATTTAAGGTAGGAAGAAGGGAATAGTTATGGAATTAGAAGTCCTATATGGCAAGACTGTAGTTGTTCAAATAAAGATGTAAGAATTAATTTTTGATTCACACCTAATTTTGTCTAATTTTTTTAATTTTTATTTATTTTATTTGTTTGATGGAACTGGGGATTGAACTCAGGTCCTTATGCTTGCCAGGAAAGCACTTATTCCACTGAGCCATCTCCCCAGCCCGTGTCTAATATTTTAGAAGGTACTTTTTCGAAAATACTGCTCAAATCCACAGGTAAAAGGCTTTCACTTAGCTTGCCCCGGAAGCCAAGTTTGCCAACAGGCTTTATACAGAGGACCAAACCCCATGCCTAAGCAGGCCTTTTAATCTGCTGAGCTATTTGGTTGGCTCTTGTTCATCAGGAAAATAATATAAATTGTTAAAATAAAAAAATCAACATTGCTGAGCATGGTGGCACATGCCTGTAATGCAGAACTTGGGAGGCTGAGTCAGGAGAATGGCAGCAACTTTGAGGCCAGCCTGGGCTGCATAATGAGTTCAAGACCAGCCTGACATATATAATGAAATCTTGTCTCAAAAAAAAAAAAAAAAAAGATTACTATTTAAGAGGAAAGGAACAAAGTAGATAGGTGGATATGGGTTTGAATGGGCAGTCAATAGTCCAGAACTGGAAAAATTTCAGAATGAAAACTATCTAATCAACACTAATAATATATAAATAGGATCTTGTTAATACTACACTACAGAATTATTATCTTAAAGTATATATATTTCTATGTTTCTTGTTTACTTCCTCTAAATTAACACTTTTAGTATGTAAAAAGACAATACAGTTTGTCTCTTGAAGTAATAACCAAGGACTTTTAGCTATCCTTATTTGGCATTTGTCTGTTTGGTCATTTTAATGCTGTTGTAGAAGCAGTAAAAACTGAAAAATTATTATAAATTCATCATACCTCAGAATCTATCTGTGGCCCTGTGCCAGTGTCAGCTTATCTGAATGTAGTCTTGCTTCCCTAGCTTGGTGTGAAATAAAGACATTTGCTGCCAGACACTTGGAATTAGAATTTCTAATTGTAATCACACAGAATAAATTAGAATATGATTCCTTAAACCTACTTTTAGAGGCACTGTAATCTTTACTTCTCATAACCTTTATTCAGCCATCAAATAAATGAATAGCATAAACAAAAACAGTAAAAGTACTCCACATTTTATCATGACTTTCACTCAAGAACTTCCAATACTAGCCAATCATGGTGGCACATGCCCGCAAACCCAACACTTGGGAGGCTACGGCAGGAGAATCATTTTGAGTTAGAGAACAGCCTGGGCTACAAAGTGAGCTCAAAGTCAACCTAAACTTTGCAGCAAAACCCTGTATCAAAAAGACCGAAAGTGGGCCGGGCGTGGTGGCACATGCCTGTAATCCCAGCACTGGGAGGCTGAGGCAGGAGGATTGTTGTGAGTTCAAGACCAGCATGAGCTACAAAGTGAGCTTAAGGCCAGCCTTAACTGCATAGTGAGACCCTGTCTCAAAAAGACAAAAAAAAAAGACCGAAAGAAAAAAACCTCCCAATACTAAACAGAATTAATTAGGTTTATTTAATTATATACACACTTGATTTTCTACTGACTCAATTATCTGTTTTATACATAGGTTAACTGTAGCAATTACAGAAATCTCATAAAATTGTTCTAATGTATCTGAATTGTGCAATAATTATATTTATTTTATTTTTCTTTATACTTTGATGTTTTATTAGAGCAAAATTTCAACAAAAAGTGGATTTTATTTACAGAATTTAATGTGTACATGGGACAGCTTTAATTATTTAGACCCAAAGGAGAAAAACCATTAAGTCTGTTTATATATTTTCCTATGCTCAGTTTACATACAAAAAGTTTGTTTCACATTGATAAAATTCCCAATATTATAAATGATGAACCCTCACGTCCCCATCCCTGAAATATATAAAAATCTTCACAAACATACAATTTAAATTAGCTTAATCTTGGAATGCAATTCAATCAGAATGAAAACTAAACATTTTCAGTCTTGTACCAAATAATAAAATACTCGAAGGTCTCTGGGATCTTTTGACTGATTTACATCAATAAGAGAACCTACTTTTGATGTGGTAAAGGAAGTATGTTCACCTCTAATTATAATTTCAAGCTCCTGTTGGCCAACCCGGTCAGGTGGTGGCCAGAAAGCATCGTCTTCTCTCGAAATTTCACTGTCATCAATAATTCCCCCTTCAGTTCTTCCATTACACTTTTGTGGATATATGCCTCTTTTCTGATCATAATATCGTTCTTGAAATTCCTATTGTTGGCATATCTAAGCTTCCCATTTGGCTGAAACTCAAACTTCAGAAACTTGTGTCTGAACTTTCGTTTGTGCCCTACAGAGGGCACAGGTAGAAATCACTAGCCATAAGGCCGGGCGTGGTGGCGCATGCCTGTAATCCCAGCACTTGGTAGGCTGAGGCAGGAGGATTGTTGTGAGTTTGAGACCAGCCTGAGCTACAAAGTGAGCTTAAGGCCAGCCTGAACTGCATAGTGAGACCCTGCCTCAAAAAGACAAAAAAAAAAAAAAAAAGAAATCACTGGGAAAGGTGCCTAAAGCCTAGCTAATGTGCCACCAGATACCTGAAAGGGATCTATAAAATTATTTTAAATACTGAATTTATAAACCTATCTTAAATGTCTACGAAAGTAAAATATTATAGATGTACATGCATTACTTAAAAGATTGATTTCCTTCAAACAGAATAGGTACTAAAGACTCATTATTTGAAGACTTAACTAATGTTAGTTCGCGTTCCTAAAGTGTCAAACCTTCTGGTTTTAGGTGGCACCAGGACCTGTATTAGTGAAGGTTTTTTCTTTCTTATTTGATTATTGAAGAAAATCTCAACATGGTGGTAATCTTTGTTCTCTCAACATAAAAACCAAGGTTCAGATATTTTGGCAAACAACATCTAGTTATTTCATATACTTTTGATTTCATTTATTTTTAAATAAAAATTAAAGCTACCTTCTACTTATAATACTGGATTTCCATTTATAGTAATAATGGAGTGCTTGCTTTTGGAAGCACATATACTAAATGAGTAATAATGGAAAATTTCTCTTCAATATATATACTTTTAATGAGCTGATTTGAAGGAAATATTAATAAAGTAGTATATTATATAAATAATAAAAAATATTTTCTAAGAGTTATATACAAATATAGTGAAAATCACGGTGCCTCCCTGAATTTTAGGAAATATGATCAACTATTCTAAAAAATTCTTGCCCCCCCAACAAAACAAGTACAGTACTTATATATAGATACTAACAGAAACTAACATACTTGGGAGCCAGAACACCTGAGTTGAATACTAGATTGTACCTACCACTTGTAAGATTTGTAACTTTGTATATATTATTTTACATACTGTGCCTCAATGCTCTCAATATAAGGTAGGAATACAAAGGTAGACATTTCATAGTGTTTTATAAAGGTAAAATTTGGCAAGATTTTTTTTTGAGGGGGACTGGTATCAGGGATCGAACTTGGGACTTTGTACTTGCCAGACAGGTGTTTATGCTACTGAGCTATCTCCCCAGCCCACTAAAGGTTTAAAGTTTAATGAATATACAACACAAAAGAACAATGTCTGGGATATACTGAGTACTTCAAAATGTTATTGAGTTAGGATTTCACTGGAATTATTTAACTAGTTAAGATTTCATGTTAAATTATTAAATTCTCTGTATTTGTTTACTGAAAGAGGCTGCTCCATCTGTTCAATAACTATAATCCTGATAAAGTGAAAGCTTACTACTAAGTTTACTCCATCAGGAATAACAATCTTTAGATATAGTAAGTAATAGGAAGTCAGGTAAAAGATCTTTCTCAAAAAATTACTTCATGTAAGTAATGTACAATTATATACACAGCTTAGAGAATCACACGATTCAAAACTACAGAAATAAATGGGTGGTGATGTGTCTCAGTGGTAAAGCTCTTGCCTTGTATGCCTGGGTTCAATCCCCTGCACCACACAAAAACATAACAAAGACAAAGCAGTACTTTGAAAACTACAGAAATACGACCATATTTTTCACCAATAGTCACTTAGCATAATCTCTTCTGTTTTTGATAAATTTGCACCATGTTTCTAGTGATTTTTTTTCTCTTTTTAAAAAAATGTGTTTGGTACAGGGTCTCACTACACAGTTGGAACCTGTAGTGATCCTCCTGTTTTCAGCCTCCCCATCGCTGGGATCATATGCCTGTGTCACCACTCCCAGTGCAGCCAGCTCAGGGCACCTGGGGGTGTGGCCTGTGTGGCATGTGGTGCTGGGGATCTATCTCTGTCTTTTTGAGACAAGGCTTCACTACATAATTTAAGCTGGCCTCAAATTCACAGCCTCCTAAGCACTGGGATTACAGGCACATGCCACCACACCCGGTCTCAAATCGCTGTCTCAGCGTGCCCCAGGAGCAAGGCCAGCATGAAGTAATTTTTAAATGTACTTTCTAAACAAAATACTAAGGAAGGAAAAACAAAAAATCACTAAGCCTTGTTACATGACCATGAATGAAAAGCTCCTGTGCCAGCCCCACACCAAGCTGGCTACCGAAACCAGGCATGGTGACACACCGTTATAATCCTAGCTCAAGGGAGGCTGAAAACAGGAGGATCACTAAGTCGGAGCTGTGTAGTGAGACCCTGTACCAAATACATAAATAAAAAGAAAAGCTCTTCTTAATTTTGTATTTTGTTTCTTTAAACTTTAATAATTAAAATTGTTTTTATTTTAGTTAAACATAGCATTGGCAGGCTAAATGTGTTATTTTCTTCAGATTTGCACACACAAAAGCCAATATTCATCTTGTTTGCTAACTTCAAACTGAGTTAATTTTGTTTGAAGAACAGACTACATAAATTGGACCAAACTTCCAAGTTAGAGTGCTTTCTTTACCTGAGCACTTCGGTTGTAGTTCTTTTTACTGAGAGAGCATTCTTCAGCTGGTACTGTTCCAAAGTTTAGAGCAAACCAAGATCCACATAACATTTTAAAATCTAAAATTTTAAAATCTCTGAGAATTCCTGATTTCATCTAGCCAGATATGCAAGTAAAAATTAACTTATTTTGTTTGTTTCAGGAAAATTAATATATCCAACTTAGTACAGCATCTTGGTAAATCTAATGACCTTAAGTAGACACCCAACAGTAAACTTCCTATTACTTTCCATTTGTTCAAAAGAAATAATCCAGACTACAAGATTCCAGAGTAAGAACTAACACAATTTGTTGACTGAGAGAACTCTTAAAATACGCTATATTTCAATTCTTACAAACTCATTAAAGCCAGGTATGGTAATGGATATCTGTAATCCCACCATTCAGGGGGCTGAGGTAGGAGAACTTCCACAAATTCAAGGCTAGCCTGGACCACATACCAAGAACCTGTCTCAAAAAATAAAAAGATGAAGAAATTAAAAACAACAACAACAAACAAAACTTGTCAGACATGGTGACACACACCTGTAATCCTCGGCACTCAGGGCTGAGGCAGGAAGATTGCCGTGTTTAAAACCTGTAGATGCAGTCTATGGACAGAAAGAAATTCACAGGAAAGTGGTGTTGCAAAATTTAACCAACTACCACATCAAGATCCATCATGTCAGTGTACAAGCTACCCTGAATGATGTTGTGGTAGTCTAGGTAATGGAACTGCTCTCTAACAACCAGGCTTTGTGGAGCTTCATGTAGATATTTGTCCTTGCTCCTGAGGGCTCAGCAGCAAATAAGTTCTATGTTCATGATATCTTCACATACCAAGATGAGGTCCTTGGTGGCTTTGTTACTTAGCCTCAGGAGGAATCTGAGGAAGTAGAGGAGTCTGAAAAAAGCAGACATCTGAGGTTGTAACTGATGATTCTAATATTTTCTCTGTCAGCAATGACCTGGAAGAACATTTAGAGGAAACCATTGCTGGACCAGCATCTGATTCTGAACCAGAACCAGAGTAAGAACCTATATCTAAAATCCAAGAGGAGAAGTTTGAGTGTGTTTCAGCAGAAGCTGCTCCTGAGGATGCTCAGAAGAGTTTTTCTCCAATACCTACAAATGTAGCTCAGACAGTACAGTAGGACTTAAGAACATTTTCTTGGGCATCTGTAACCAGTAAAGACCTTCCTCCTAGTGAAGCTGTTTCTGTTCCTGGGATACCTATTCATATTGTGAAAGTACCAACATCACAGCCCAATCCAGAATCTAAACCTGAATCTCAGATTCCAGGGATCAAAGAGTTTTAAAAGAACAACAAATAAATACTCCTCTGTAGAGGGGACCCAAACCAGTTCATGAGGCTGGGGAGCAAGGTCATGTTGAAGCTTGGAGAATTGTAAGACAACCTGACAGTCACCAGCTCTTCATCAGTAACCTACCTCATGAGGTGGACAAATCATAATTCAAAGATTTCTTTCAAAATTATGGGAATATGGTGACGCTGCACATAAACAGCACTGGAAAGCTACTCAAAGCTTTGTGGTGTTTGATAATACTGAGCCTATGCAGAAGGTCCTTAGCAACAGGCCCATCACATTCAGAGGTGAAGTCCATCTGAATGTGCAAGAGAAGAAGACCCATGCTGCCAGGGAAGGGGACTATCAAGACAACTGTTTGTGGGGACCTGGAGGTTCCCAAGATGGGCTGGGCAGTGGCATGAGAGGCCACTATGGAGGAATGGTGCAGAAGCCCGACTTTGGAGTAGGAAAGGAGGGTTGGGGAGATGGCTCATTGGAATAAGTGCTTCCCTGGCAAGCACAAGGGCCTGAGTTCAATCCCTGGTTCTGAAAAAAAAAAAAAAAAAATCACTGGAGTAGGAAAGGGGATTGCTCCACAGCTGTGAATAGATCTTCACCCATCTCCACTAAGAGAAACCTGCTCCTAAAAACCAGTGAATTTCTTCAGCCAGCCTTCGGTGTCTGGGGGTGTGACCCCAGTTCTGTTATAACTTGCTTCAGTTTGTACAGTTCTACTTCTTTTGTGTTAAGGGTGTATGCTCCTTCCCTTTCTCCTCTTTCTCTTGGTGTTTTAGTCCTTTACTTCCAATTTTATGGAACAATATATTAGGAGTTACAGATTTTTAAAGAAAAAAAGGTAATTACCTTGCTTACTTTGCATATACAGACTGGATTTTATTAATTTTTTTAAACAGTCATTTCCCCAAAGGAATGTGTCACTTATTATTGACATTTGGTATTTTTATTCATTAGAATATTTATTTTTTGGGGGGCTGGAGAGGTGGCTCAGTGGAATAAGTGCTTCCCTGGCAAGCACAAGGGCCTGAGTTCAATTCCCGGTTCTGCCAAAAAAAAAAAAAAAAAAAAAAAGAATATTTATTTTTTTTATATGTTTCAAAGGCCTGGGAGAAGTACAGAATTTGATAGACATTTTGGAGGCAGAAAAATCCAAACTATTTTTTGTGACTCATCAATTCCTCTGATGTTGAAAAATGGTCATATGGGTAATTTGAAAAACTATTCTCACTGATATGGTCAAAAACTGAATAAACAGTGTTAACAGGAAAAAAAAAAAACTAATCTGAAAAGAGCTCACAACTTGTTTACAATTTTCCATTCGACTCCTTATATCCCATCTTACTCAAAGAATACAATTATAATCAAATACCATGTTGGTGAATTACTTGGGTTAATTCTTTCTTTTGCCCCTCCAGTATGGTTACTGTATTTATTTGAAATTCAATTGGTTTCATTTATTTTTTCAGTTGGGGGGGTTTGCCTTCTCATCTTTAATGATTTAACTTTATGCATACTAAAAGTTGTCCTTTCATTCCTTCTAAGCAACCAACTTCATTATTTTCTGACTCATCCATCCATTTTTACTTCCTTTTGTGAAAAGCAGAAATAGACATAATTTTTTTCTCTTTTTGTCTTACATAAAAGACAGCATATGATATACAGTATGCTTATTTACATCTAACATGTCTAATAATCACACTGTCAGCTAACAGGGATCTTAGTTATTTTTTTTCTTAGTGATATGGTTAGTACTCTACTGCATGTATGTATCTTCATGTATTTAAAATAACTGTGTAAGGCCAAGCATTATCACGTGATCCCAGGATTTCACATCCAGCCTGGCAATACAGACCCTGTTTTGAAATAAGACAAAACAAAAATAAGCAACCCAAAAAAATTAAATGTGTGTTTACTTTTCCACCTTTGCATTCCTTTTTCTAGAAATTTATCTGAAAAATAATCACATATATACAGTTATTCAATTATTCACTACAATACTATTTATAATTGTATAATACTGGAAACTGCTGAAAGTCCACAAATACACGATTATTTTTATTTATTAACTGATTTTTTTTTTCAGACAGGATTTCACTATACAGTTCAGGATGGCTTCAAACTGTCAATGATCCTTCAGCTTCAGCCTGAGTTCTGGGACTACAGGGATGTCACTGAGCACAGCTGAAGTATTCTTAATACTGCCAAATATTCTTCCACATTAGTACTGCATTTTGATACCAACTTATTTGACAAATATGTTGATGCCTTCTCGGTCCTAATGCATCTTCTTGGATTTCGAATGTTCACTACATATCATTTTATACATTCCCTCTCACTCCTGTTAACTCTGAATGTTTGTTTTATACTTTTTAAATCTCTGGAAAAAAGCAATTATAAAGAAAAGTCATTTTAACTACTTACTAAGTGGAGTTGTGTCAGGAGGTGGAAAATTCTCAGTAAAGTTGACATTGCATAAATCTGCGCTACAGCAGCAAAAACGGTATGTTCCATTCTGAATTAAGGAGGGTGTGGTAGTTACTACACATTCTTCATAGTGACACTCTTGAGGATCTCCAATGTGAGACCAACATCCTAAAAAGCAGCATCAATATAAATAATTAGGAAACAATATGATCAAACTAAGAGGACAGGAACTTAATAACACCAATTAATGTAAGCATTTGTGATATAACGTGAGATAAGACAAATAGTATCAACAAATACAAAAAAAAGAAGACAAACAAGACGAAGGAAGGGGATTTAAAAAAGTATATATATGCACATGTAACAGCCACTCCCCATGATGATCATAAATCATAAATTCCAAAATGAAAACTAAAACAAAAAACTAAGTAAAATGAATGAGCACATGCAAGTGAAAACAATATTGCAAATCAATAAAAAATGACAAAAAAACACAACAGATACTTCACAAGGAAAAAAAGTACTAGCATCATTAATCTAAAAATTATTAAAACACCAATTAGGTTACCAATTAAACTATTCTAGGTTTAAAAATAATGTCCAGTCATAACAAGGATTGAAGGACACAGACACACACAATCCTGGATGGAAGATAAATGATGGAATTTTGGAAAGCAGAGCTTTAAAATACTCTTGTTTTTATAATCTAATAATTCTAAACCAAGAATCTATTTTAAGAGAACAATCAAATATAAAGATCTATGTTCAAAGTTGTTCACTGCATACTAATTACAGCAAAAATTGGAAAATGACTGTTCCTAATGTCCAACGTATGTGAGTAAACTATGATACATGTAAACAATGAAATGTTGTGCAAATGCTAAAAATATTTTCAGGGGTTGGCAAGATAGCTCAGTGGACTAAAGCGCCTGTTTAGGCAAGCTGAGGCAAGTGCAGGGAATACGGTTCAATCCCTGACACCACATGCCACGCCACCCCTGTCTCTAGGGCAAGCTGAGCTGGCCACAGAGTCTAGAAGTAGTGGTGTACACCTGTAATCACAATGCGGGGGAGGCTGAAAACAAGAGGATCACTGAGTCTGAACTGCATAGTGAGACCCTGTAACAACCATATACATTAAAAATAAATAGGTAAATATAAAAATAAATATATTTTCAGAAGCTAAAGATACAGAGAAAAAGGATATCAAATTATTAATATGGCATTACCCTAATTTTGAAAAAAAGAAAATGCATGTACAGATAAAGGTACAAGAAAATAGATTTGAAGAGGATAAACTAAGGGAATAAAAAATACTTTTAAAAAGCATGGAACCCCAGTATTCAGAGGCTAGGGCAGGAGGATTACCATGAGTGCAAAGCCAACCTGAACTACAGAGCAACACCCTGTCTAAAGAAAACAAAAGAAAAAAGTACACAGGTACAAATTCTCCATGATGAATGTGATTATTATGTATATTAAAAGAACACCAATAGGGCCAGGGATATAGCTCAGTGACACAGTGCCTGCCTGACAAGAGCAACATCTTGAGTACAATTCCCAACACCAAAATAAATAAATAAATAACAACAAAATTAATTTTTTAAAAAGTGTAGAAGCTGGGTGTGGTGGCGCATGCCTATAATCTCAGCACTAGAGAGGCTGAGGCAGGAGGATTGTTGTGAGTTCAAGACCAGCCTGAGGTACAAAGTGAGCTTAAGTCCAGTCTGAGCTGCATAGCGAGACCCTATCTCAAAAAGAAAATAAATAAATAAATAAATAAATAAATAAATAAATAAAATATAAATAAAAAGTGTAGAATTGTAGACTTTCATTTTTTTCTTTGTAGATGTCTACGGCTTTAAAATACCATTTGAACATGTACCAACATGATAATAATTAAGATGTTATTAAAATAAACTTAAAAGTTTCCTTTACAAATCTGTGATTTATAGGTAAATATATATATAAGAATATATACACATACTTTTAAAAGTACTCTTTTTTCTGGACAGGATTCTCTTTTTCTTTTCTCTTCAGGGGTGGGAGTGAGGGAAGGTGATGACAGTGATAACCAGGATCTTGCACTTCCCAGGCAGGCACTGTGCCACTGATCTACACCTACGGTCCCTATGTCTTTCTTAGATAAGCTTCAATTATATGAAACAAATCTATTTTAGGTAAGAAAAGGATTACTTGCCTTGTTTTACAAGATTTATGTCCCCTTTTGACTTCTCCCAAAGGCCGTAGCATGTGCTACCTTTTGAACATAATACTGTTCCATTTTCATGAGAGATTCGACTCTCACCTATCCCAAGGTCTTGTTGATACGGATCTTTATATGCACATAGCCGTTCTTGGTTCTGGGAAGCTAAAATAAAGAAACATAATACGATCAATTAATTTTATGATAATTTTTGTAAAATACCGAAAATTCTAGTCTTATTTAAATAACAGTACATATTTCCCTACTAAATCCTTCAAACTCAAATCACTAAATTTTTATTATAAATTTATTCAATAACTTTCTCCTATGTATTCATTAATTAGCATTCAAAAAGAAGCAAATCTTTAAATTCATTTCCTAAAAGCAATTCATTTTATTAGTATTATTTTTTTTTTTTGTGGAACTAGGGATTGAACTCGGACCCTTGCGCTTGCCAGGGAAGCGCTTATTCCACAGAGCCATCTCCCTGGCCCCATACACAATCCAATTTTAGAGCAGGTATTTCACTCCAGTAAGAAATCATGTGTCCATTTGTAGTCAGTGTTTACATTCTTAGTTTACAATGTTTAATAACTTTCTGCAGTTGAGTATATGATAAAAACTGAGTACTACATGAGGTTTCTAAAGTTGCTTATTAGTTTTAAAGGTTAATTTAGAACATCAAAATTTTACTTCATATTTCTTCTTGTGGACACCAGTATTTAATGAGAGAAAGAATACTAAGAATAATATGGGGCTGGGGAGATGGCTCAGTGGAATAAGTGCTTCCCTGGCAAGCACAATGGTCTGAGTTCAGTCCCCAGTTCCTAAAACAAAATAAAATAAAATTGGACTGTAGTTATACTCTGAATTCAAAAATGGCTATAAAACTCCACATTTACACAGAGAGATAGCTCAGCAGCTTAAGCACCTGCCGTTGGCAAGCACAAGGTCCTGAGTTCAATCCCCAGTACCAAAAAACCCAAAAACCAAAACAACTTCACATTTATCAAAAACCATGAAATTGCTTACTGACAATGAGTGAACTCCATGGCTAACTTATTAAATCTGTTTTAAACACTAAGGCTACTAGTAGGCAAGAAGAAACTGACATTCCATTACTTAAAATACTAATTTAATAGCAAGAATATGCAACTGTTAATTTCTTTACTGAAGAGATAACCTAATGCAATGTATCTGTCTCCAATGACACCTAATCTGATTTAACTGATTTCTATAGAATGTTTGTGATGCTGGTGTGATGGTCGCAGTACTTGAGGGGTTGAGGCTCACTGTGAGTTGGACACAAGCTTGGGCTACACAGTGAGTCCAAGGCCCATCTGAACTACAAAGTGAGTCCCTGCCTCAGGGGGGAAAAAGAACATCTGCCACATAATTTATAAGCTAACAAATATTTACCAGCATTGTTTTGTCTTTGTCTTTTTGAGACACAGTTTCACTACACAATTTATGCTGGCCTCAAACTCACAGTGACTCTCCTAGAGAACTTCCTAATGTGTTTGACTTTCCAGGATACTAAAACTAATAAAATTAGACTTTAGCAAGGAAGAGGGTTAATGCTTTTGAACAAAATTGACCTTTGGAGAAGAAGCAAAAAAAATCAACATCTTGTGCCCAACCCAATTTTTATACATAGGTCTGCTACATGTATTACAATCAAAAGTAATTCAAGTAATACAGTGTTCTAGCCTTCAAGCCTCTTATACAGTAGTCTATCTTTTTGGGGTTTTGTTTTTTTCTTCCTAAGATGGAATGTCTATGTGGCTCCACTATGGTATTCAGGTGATGGTCCTGCTTTAGCTTTTTCAAGAGCTAAAACTACAGGAGCTCAGAGTCTGGTTGTAAAAAGTCTGTTTGGAGCCAAGAGTGGCAGTGCATCCCTATAATCCCAGCACTTGGAAGGCTGAGACAGAAGGAGTGCTGTGAAATCAAGACCAGTCTGTGCTACAAAGTGAGCTCAAGGCCAATCTGAATTGCAGAGTGAAACCCTGTCTCAAAAAGACCCCCTCCCAATAAAGTTCATTTTGAATAGACGAAATCAGAGAGAGTGATTAGTGAAAAATAATTATCACTCAATTTGTACAGTTAAACTACTTTAAGTAGTCTTTTAGGAGACATTTACTAATATCCACTTAAATGGTCAGAATATATAGTGGTACCTATTCATAAAAATGAATTCTAGAACAATAGCTTGCTTAGGATTCTGCCACATTTTTATAAGATGTAGTCCCATATTCAAATTCCTTTAATAAGCACATTTATTAGAGTATCTTGCACATTTAAGAATGGCTTACTAGGCTGGGGAAATAGCTCAGGAGCACAGTGTTAGCCTGGCAAGCAGAAAGTCCTGAGTTTGATTCCCAGTACAAAAAAAAAAAAAAAAAAAGGTATCTCTTTAGTTATCACATTGGCAAATTTTACTGTATTAATTATAAAAATAGAAAACAGAATATTTTTCCACATATAAAAAGTTCTTTCTATAACGAAGAGTCATACTTAGGAGATTCAAACTATAAGTCATTCTTAGATCTCAAAAAATGCTGTAAATCTGAAAAGGCATCTATGCATGAGGCATAATTCCTTCTCTTTGTCACATCCTGGTAAGACACTCCTTACCTACAACCAGGCAGATACCAAAGTTATGTAATGATGCTGTTTCTTTCTTGTCTTGATTATTGGAAAGATGACAATGAATTTATGAACTCAATATCTCTAATTTTCTACAATGAAGATATGCTAATTTCATCCCTCCTCATCTGTCATCCACTTTGTACTAATTATTGAATTAATGAGTAGGGTTCTCTCTCTAAGTACTTAGAAGCAGCTAGACCATAAAAAGCTTTATATAATTTAAAAATAAAGATGAGAGTTATATATTTGTGGAAAAAGAAGATGAAAGATAAAAACTTGTTTTTCTTGTATTTCTTTTACTGTAGAAAAGTAGCTAAAGATCAGGACATATGTGTGGGGGTGGTAGTGGTGGTACATAACTTGATAGAAATTTAAAATTCTAAAATTATTCATACAAAAACTAGATAAAAAGACAAAGTCAACTAAGTTGAGTGAATATCAAAGCAATAAAAATATAATTGGAGAGGAACTGAATCCTTATTTTTGTGTGGTACCGGGGATTGAACTCAGGACCCTGAGTTATTCTACTGAGCTATCTCCCTGGGCCCCCTGAATCATTTTTAAAATCAGTTTTCACTAAATTTTTTTCTTAAAATAATTTCAGCCTATTTCTAAGGATTTATTTTATGGTGGGGGAATTAGCATAAACCAATTATAATTTTCTATTTTAAGAATAATCTTTTCTTTCAAATTATAATTCAGCAAATTTTTACACATTTATAAAGATTTTCTTACAAAAACTTACTGACCTACTCAAATAAGCATGTATTTTATAAACCAGTGTTTTTAGTTTTTTAAATGATATTTGTTAGAATTGGTGATCCGAATTCTTTACAATGCAGTAGAAGTGTGACTAAAATGAATACAATTAGAAATAGTAGTCTAGCATTGCATTTGTATGAAAATGATATATTAGTACTACATACCAAATATTTTTCAACCTAAAAGTTCATCTTGTCCCTCTAATTTGAATTAAAACATTTTCACAGGTCTTTAGAAATACTGTGGGCCTAGATCCTGTACCTACCACGACTAATGATAAATCAGCCCAAGGAGCAAGTCTATCTCTTTTTTGATATTTCTTCTACTCCTTTATTCTCATTTCCCACCACACTCATCTAAAGTCTTTCAGGACCTTTACACATAATGAACTTCATATAATGTTCCCAATTTCAAGACTGCTATTTTTCCTGAAAAACTTTGGCTCATCTTTAAGATCCAGCTCTGATACCAAATTCTCAGTAAAGTCTGCAGATGCAGTGTATGCTCTGAAGGTACTTAACTTTTAACTGTTACTGCATGGTATCATGTTAGTGTTTTATCTGTTTATATACCTATCTCCCCTAACCAGCTACAGAGGCTCACTCTACTAATTCCTAAAGAAAGACCAGGTTTATTTCATTCATTTTTATAAAGCACCTATCTAACAGTTTCTTATGTACATGTATTTTGTTCAATACCACCTTCTAATTCAGACTACAAAATCGAAGTAATACAAAGCCAGCCCTCTTCCACTTTATTTTTTTTCTTCTTTTTTTTGTAGTACCAGGAATAGAACTTACAACCTTGCACTTGCCAGGCAAGCATTATGCCGCTGAGCAATATCCCCAACCCTACCATTCTACAATAAAAGAAGCTGTAAAAATTTAATGAGGTACTTTTGGGGGGGGGGTTATTTGTTTTTGTTTTTGAGATAGCGTCTTCCTACGTAGTTCAGCTTAGCCATCAACTTACTATACAGCCTCAGCTGGCTTTGACTTGAAGTGATATAATGTGTGTGTGTGTGTGTGTGTGTGTGTGTGTACACACAGTATTGAGAATAAAAGTTATTTTCTCTATATATACATCCTAGATGAGTACTCAATAACTGCATGCTAAATTTTATTCCCAAGAACAGATGTGGCATGTCTGAAATACTCAGCTGACTTACATTTCCTACCAATGATATAAAATTACCAATAAACTACCAATAGAACTACCAATAAATAATTACACATACATACAGGTTGGAAGACATCATACCAGGATGTCTCACATTTTTGTCTTCAACTAAACTATATGGCAGAATTTCACTATTTCTGCATCAGCTAACTATTATGATAGACTCATCACTATCATGCTTACAAAGAAAAATACTACTTATTTGCGTCCATGAAAAATGAAAAAAACTTCTACTGTGAAAATACTAACTTGCACTTGTCCTTCATCCTTTTATTTTAACTAAGTACTCAATAGCATTTGAATTTTCATAAAAACATATTCATGCACTATTTATACATTTCAAACAACATGTTTATATCTAGCTTGTTTAACATTAAAAAATCTTTTAAAATAATTATACAGGGCTGGGGAGATGGCTCAGTGGAATAAGCACCTAGCAAGCACAAGGGTCTGAGTTCAATCCCCAGTTCCACAAAAAAAAATAAATAAATAAAATAAAAATAATAAAATAATAAAGTAAAATAATTATACATATAGAGAAGGTTGGAAGAAATCATACCAGGATTCCCATATTTCTCTCTTCAACACCAACATCCCACATAGTCACTGAGTAGTCTCAAAACCAGGAAACTATTAACAGCAAAACCCAGAGCTGATTCAGATTTCACTAGTGTTCTAAGCACTCATTTGTGTGACTGTAATTCAATGCAGTGGTGTCACATGCTATCACAATCAAGATACTCCATTGACTAGAAAAGACTATTTTGTATTTGTATATACAGAATAGTTAGGATAGATATATAGCTACTTTCCCTTAACTCAATGAGAAGAAAGATTTGTACTAATAGTATTTGGATAGAATATCCTGTCTGCTTCTTGTACTATGGATAACCACTAAGAAGATAACAATGTATAATGTATTAATTATTTTAACTGTCCTATTAAACAACTTTGAAACTATCTCATTGATATGTTCCACCAAAAAAAAAAAAGACTTTAAAATTACTTAGGGGCGGGGAGATGGCTCAGTGGAAGAAGCACTTCCCTGGTAAGCACAAAGGCCTGAGTTCAATCCCCAGTTCTGCCAAAAAAAAAAAAGACTTACTGATATGTTTCTCAATAAAAGAAAATTTAAAAAAAAAAGATATTCCATTGAGGAGTGACAATAAACTTCATATTAACCTTTCACTGTTGTATCCTCCCTTCCCCTATTTCTAAGCTAGGAAACCAACAATCTCAACTCTATAATTATGTTACTTTACAATTGCTAACACAAATAAAATCATGCAGTATATATACTTTTTGATAATGGATTTTTTTAGGCAACATAACTTCCTGAAGTTTAGCCAAGTTGCACGCAGTTTAATGTTGTAGTCCACTGGTATAGAAGTACCACAGTTTAACTCCTGATAGTCTGTTTTAACTTTTCACTCTTTGACAACCATTTAGGTAGTTTCCATGTTTTGGCTATTAGAAATAGGAGCTGTTAAGAATGTTTGTATATGAGTACAACTCTAGTATGAATTTTATTTGTTTAAAGCAAAGCAATATTCTTTGGTATCTATACAAGGACAAGTTGACATTAAGGCAACCTACTCACAGAACACATTTTGTTGCATCATCTGAATTTATCTAAAATATTCAAAGTCCCTAACATTCTCTAACCTAGTAGTCCTATTATAAAAAAAAAAATCACTCAGCCGGGAGTGGTGGTGCATGCCTGCAATCCCAGCACTTGGGAGGCTGAGGCAGGAGGATTGTTGTGAGTTCGAGACCAACCTGAGACACAAACTGAGCTTAAGGCCAGCCTGAGCTGCATAGTGGGACCCTGTCTCAAAAAGACAAAAAAAAAAAAAAAAAAAATCACTCATGTGGTAGTCTTCACATATAACATAAAATACATGCCAGATAACTATGATATTAAATAGCTGAGATATTCTAATTTTGGGTTTTGTTGTTAAACAAAGATGAATCCCCTCTAGCAAAGTCAGACAGACAAAGTGTACCCTTTTCCTCCTCTGATGCCTACATACTCCGGAGCCTTTGATATGTGACTCTCTACAGGCCAACTTTTCCTAGTTACCTCTGCTGAAGATTAGGTTGATCTATCTAGCTTTCTTTTACTTCTCTTCCCCTATAATAAAAATAATCACAGTTGGAGAGATAGTTTATGGTAGAGTGCTTGCCTGACAGGAACAAGGCCCTGGATTTGATGGGGGGTGGGGTGGGGCAGAGTGATATCTGGCACTCGCCAAAGAAGCTTTCATATGAAAAATGTGCTTTTTTTTTTTTTTTTTTTTTTCGGCGGAACCAGGGATTGAACTCAGGCCCTTGGACTTGCCAGAGAAGCACTTATTCCACTGAGCCATCTCCCTGGCCCTCAAAATGTGCATTTTTACATTCTAAAACTTTATGAAGCCAATTGCCTGTAATCCTACCTACTTAATAGGCTGAGGCAGAAGGATTATTTAAGCCCAGGAGCGTGGGTCAGCTTGAACAACACAGGAAGATATCATTTAAAGAGGGGTGGGGATGGGGCACAAATTAAAACCGTAAGGAAATACATCTACTAGAAAACTAAAGTTACAAACAAAATACAGAACTCTACAATATCAAGTAGACACTGACACTGACATAAATGGGAAGATAATTGTTGATGAAAATGCAAACTAACAAAGTGCATATGGAAAGTTTGGTAATTTCTGGTAAAGATAAACTCTTTGGCCCATAATCCCACTCCTAGGTACTGACTGGTATATAATGGAAATCTATACTCACATGAATCCTTACATTTTTGTGTCTTTTTGAGACAGGGTTTCACTATGCAATCAGGCTGACCTTGTACTTTGTACCCCTAGTTGGCCTTTTTTTTTTTTTTTTCAGTACTGGGGATTGAACTCAGGACCCTGTGCTTGCCAGGCAAACACTTATTCTACTGAGCAATTTCCCCGGCCCCTGGATTTGCTTTCACCTCCCTCATTACCTACCCCTAGCTGGCCTTGAATTCAGTGATCCTCCTGCTTCAGCTTCCCAAATAATGAGGTTACAGGTGTTGACCACTACACCTGCCTATAACAACTGCTCAAAACTTGAAATAAAAAAAGTCCCTTCAAGTGAACAATGGATAAACAAAACTGAATCAACAGTATAAAATGAACTACTAGCATACAACAATATGAATGAATTTCAAATACATCACACTAAATTAAGGAATAAGGAGTCTGGTAGGCCTGAAAGAGAAAGAACTATTTACAAAAATACTACCATACCACAGGGGAACTTGCAGGGTCTGGAATTACTGTTTATTTGGACTGAGGTTATAGTTATATTATTATGCGTTTGTCAAAACACACAATTTCCCTCCCAAATCCCACTTAATTATAATTAGATACAGATAATAATGTATTGATGAAATAATGTATCAATTCCATCTACATATGTCTGAATATTTAAAAGGAATTTCTCCATATTAGGCAAATAGAAAAATAAGAATAAATTAAAATCAGGGAAAACAGAAAGAAAGAGATCAATGAATTATAAAACAGGAAATATGCAGAGAAAAATCAACAAAACTGAAAGCTTTGGAAAATTATTAAAATTGGCAATCCTCTAGTTAGGTTAAAAAGACAGACGGCACATACTACAGTACTCATCCCATATATGAAAAAGGGGACATCACTACAAACATCATTGAAAAGGTAATAAACAAATATTAGGAATAGTTCTGTGCTCACAAATATGATAACTTAGATGAAGCAAACTAATTCTTTGAAAAACATAATTGATAAGAACTATGGCAAGGAACCACTTCCTATCACAAAAGTGAGAAGTAACACTTCTTACTTCTTTTGGGGGAAAGGGGACAATGGGAAGTGAACTCAGGACCTTGCACAGACAAATGGAATGGGTTTACATCTATTAAAGAAACTAAATAAATAAATAATATCCACCCCAAACAGAACCAACTCCACATGGAGGTTCAATAGTGAATCCTACCAAATATCTAAGAAAGATATTACACCAATTCTCTATAATCTCTTCCAGAAAACAAAATCAAAAGGATTACTTCTTAATTATTTCTATAAGGCCAGCATTACCCTGATGCCAAAACAAGACAAAGTCATTATAAGTTTGATCCTGCATGGGCCTAAAACCACAGTTCCCTACCTTCAATCCCTTAACCATGTGAGCATCCCAGAGTTGTTGGAAGAGATCTTCAGGGGTACCTGCTCACCAAGTACCACCTATAAATTGATTAAACAATGTCATGTGAAAGAGACATTGCCATCAATATCCTTCAAATAAATACTTGCCCCTACTTCAAACAAAATTATCTCATTGTTGGTGCCACTTTCTGAAGCCATTTCAGAAATCTTTCATGCTTACCTTTATTTGCCCCATTATGGCTGCCTCAATGTCCTGATCAATTCAAAGTGTTTACCATTCGTGATCATTTTCACTCTGAAGAAGCTACCTGGTGCCAAGACAAGTGAACAGGTGAATGAGATCACACTGTCAACCTGTTACCTTTCTATTTGATGGCACTTAATACAGCATTCACTGTATCTTTATTACACCTCATAAAGACAAGAAAGAGGACTTCCAGAGCTGAACGTTGGGATAAATGTGTTTTAAGCAAGGGGGAATACTATGAGGGAAATTAATGACAATATGTCTTTTACCTATAAATTTTTAAAATTTAAATGTTCACCCTATCATCTTGAGCATATACTGCATCCACATATACTGCATTACTGTTTTGCAAATATAGATGCCACAGTGAGATACTAATGCCATTCTACAGTATTAATAATTTTAGTGATTACATATTTCATTTTACGGTTTATGTAATTTAGAGGTATAGTGTGTAACTCAATGGTA
Source organism: Ctenomys sociabilis (assembly GCA_004027165.1). Taxonomy (NCBI): domain Eukaryota; kingdom Metazoa; phylum Chordata; class Mammalia; order Rodentia; family Ctenomyidae; genus Ctenomys; species Ctenomys sociabilis. Next base: position 56,589 of record PVKA01010274.1, read on the forward strand.
GAGTGTTAACATAGCATATAGACGAGATCGGGCGCATTCAGGGTGGTATGGCCGTAGACTACATAGCATATAGACGTCCTGGGATTGATCTGCACCAAAATCAAATCAAACCAAGCCAAAGAAACCCTGGTTTTGCCCAGAAATATAGTTTACACACTAATCTTCACTCATTTGTTACCATTTTCCTATTTCAATGTTCCCTCCCTACTTCAAAAAAATATTATTCTTGGTTATTCATGTATCTTTCGTGGAGGACCACCTGGGTGACTCTCCATGAAAGAGGAGAAACTGTCTTTCGGCTGAGCCTGACCCTATTTCCATGTACTGACATGTACAGAAATTGCTAAGACTTTTCCTTATCCCTTCAATTGGCTTTAAGCAATACATATCAGTCCAGCAAGGTGCTGATGGTAGTCTTTGAAACTGCAGGCAGACCCTCCCCCACCCTTTGTTTCCTTGTGTGAGCCTGAAAAAGGCATAATGAAAAGCCAATACTCCATGCTGTAAGCTTGGATCAAGCTTTCAGACAGGTTATGACTTCTTGGGGCTTGAAAGATTACACATTAAAAAAAGAAGGAAGATTATACATCAGAGCTGAAGCAACAACCCCAAAACATTAGATACTGTATCAGGTGTCATGCAGATTACTCTTTTTGCATATTCCTCTACATTTTGCAGAGGTGATTTTCAGCCTCCTACCTTGCCTAGCACACAGCACTCATCTACTTCCCACAATTCTCAGTCATTCATCCTCAAGCCACACTTTTCTTCATGAATAAAACTGGGGCTCAGCCTTGAGTTGAGATCTACCTAATAGCCACCATCATGGCTGGCCTTATGACTCCTTGGCTCCCCACAATTACCAATATGCCTCTAGTGTCTTTACTTTCAGTGTAGGTTACATTGGAGTAGTAGATTGGATTTAACTCACTAGAATTTCAGTAACTTTTCCATGACATACAAATATAAACTTAGAGGCCAGGGAGATGGCTCAGTGGAATAAGTGCTTCCCTGGCAAGCACAAGGGCCTGAGTTCGATCCCCGGTTCCGCAAAAAAAACAAAAACAAATATAAACTTAATGGGACATGATGAGGAAAGTGAAGAGTTCCCCATATTCTAAAATTTCTTTCTAATTATTAAATGTTTCTAAATTAACAGATTCTTAAAAGCACATTATAAACAATTCTGATATTAAATGGGGAGCTATTACTCTGCTGTCTCCAAAACTGCCCTCAAATTAAGGCAAACACACAACTGAGAGCTCCTAAGAGACGATTAAATCTGTCAAAGCAAAGGGGAAAAAAGCAGCTTGGTACATGATAAAGTACACAGACTTCAGAGTTAGGTAGACTACAATTTCTCAATGCATCCAGTTTTTAATTTGTACAACCAAAAAAACCTAACTCAAAGGACTTGGAGGAAGATTAAATGAAGTAACATTTGGCATGGAATTTGCACAATATAAAAAGAGTAATTATTAACCTTATTCTTTATGTAACTTCAAAAAATGGCAGCATATTTACACAAAATAAACCTATAGAAGTTGTTGGCTATACATCATGTACTAAAACTGCTAAGTGTGTGAGCAATAAGGATTCACATCAACTTCAAGAGGTTTAGATCTCAGGAGATAAAAAGGGACCGCAACAAAAGAACTTGGCTTCAATTAATCTAACATAGGACTGGGAGATAGCTCAATAGAATAAGCGCTTGCCTGGCAAGTGCAGGGTCCTGAGCTCAATCCCCAGTACTGGAAAAAAAAACAAAAAACCAATAATAATAATCTAAGACAAAAATGTAACACTAATTAGATCTTTAGTATTTGTTGCTTAGTGTCTGAAATATTTAACAATAAAAAAATTTTTAATTTGTAAATGCTAGGTCCATGATAACTTCATTCATATTCTAGATATGATTCACATAATAATAAAAAGAACTTCAAGTTAATAGGTTGATCTCTTTCGTTTATAAAGAAACTGAGGTAGGTAAAAGTAATGCATAAAAATAGAATGTTTAAAGGCATTTTAAAAATAGAACTGTTAAGACTAAAAAATCGTAAGATCTGTCTACAGTTGAACATTTCAAAACAAGTATAGGGCCAGGGATATAGCTCAGTTGCACAGCACTTGCCTGGCAAGCACAAGTCCCTGAGTTCAATTTACAGTATGAAGGAAGGAACAAAGGAACAAAAGAAGACAGGAAGGAAGGAAAGAAGGAAGGAAGGCAGGAAAGCAGAAAGGCAAGCAGGCAGGTAGGCTGAGGCAGACACCAGGCTGAAGCAGGCAGGAAAGCTGAGGTAGGCAGCCAGGCAAGAAGCAAGAAATTAAAATGGCAGTCAGGAAAGGAATGGTACATCCCAGGTATGCAAGGCTGGATCAATATTCAAAAACCCATCACATCAAGCAAGGGGCATTTAAAGAAACAAAAAAAAAAAAAAAAAAAAAAAAAAAAAAAAAAAAAAAAAAAAAAAAATCACATGATCAAAGATAGCAAGTATTTTACAAAATCCAACACTAGTAAACTCATCAGACAGAAGTTTCTCAATTTGATTTTGACTGTGGGGAAGGTTTAACAAAAATTATACAGAAAGTCTCTATAACTTCATCCCAATTGTGCTATGAGCCTAAAATTATCTTAAAAAATATATTTTAAAAATGTACAGGGTGAAGAGATGGAGTCACATGATGAAAAAGTGATTGAAAGAAGAAATGGTAGTGATAAAATTTATTTTTAAAAAGATTCAGATGCACATGGTGGGCTAAACTACTGATCAATTTACAACATGCACCTGAACTGACTCAGCATTGTTCTAGGTGTGGAAGGCCCATCTGAGGACTGCTGCCAACAGCATAAAAGCAGAATTGGAGGAGAAAATACTGCGCTGCTGATTCTCCTGGAGGAACTTTCTCACGCTGGCTTTCCTGGTAGGAACTCAATTGTTCTCATGGTCAGTGGCCTCGGATCCTCTCTGTCACTGAGGATGACTACAGTTCTTTTCAGAGCAGCTCTGGTCCTTACCTTGGACATCACTTCCTGCCTCCCAAGCGAATCACTCAGCCTGTGGCACAGATCCTGCTGACACAGATTACCCCACTGGTGCAGACTTTCTAGTCTCTACCACTGACCTTTGAGCCTTCCCAGCATATATTCTTGATACAGACTCGCATGAGACATTGTCATGGGCTCTGGTCTTCAGCTGGACTCGGGCAGGACATTGCCACAGGCTCTAGGTCTTCAGCTGGACTCATGCAAGACATTGCTCTGGGATCTAGGCCCTCAGCTGGATTCTCTGCACCTCTAATGGTACACAGATCTCCTGCACTCTTCTGCATTTGACTTTTTGGGTGAATATTGTAAAGTTAATAATATAAGTTAAATGTACTATAATAAATCTGTTCTCTGGCAAACGCTGATGACACCAATCTCTGTTTTCTTTTAAATATGGAATGGTTCCATGCGAGTCATCCTTGTGCAGGGGCTGAGCTAATCTCTGTATCCGTCCAGGTTCAGTGTGCTGCCAAAGTGAGTGTTCCCCTCACCTCTTTTTTTTGTTACTGTCTTTTTGAGACAGGGTCTCACTATGCAACTCAGTCTGGCCTTGAGCTTACTTTGTAGCCCAGGCTGGTCTCGAACTCCCAATGATCCTCCTGCCTCAGCCTCCCTAGTGCTGGGGTTACAAACGTGGGCCAGCATGCCTAGCGAGCACTTCTCTTTCACACAAAGAGCTAAAAGCATTCACAAGTGTGTTTAGTCAGCTTCCTGTCACCATACTAAAATCCCTGAGTTAATTAACTTATGAAGAGAAAAGGTTCATTTTGGCTCACAGTTCTAGAGGTTCCAGTTCATGACTGGTCAGCCTCGCAGCTATTTTGAGTGTGTGTGGTACAACACATTGTGCAGAAGCATGGAGTAGCTGATGACTACCAACATCATGTACTGCAAATGTACTGAAAAAAAAAAAAAGCCAGGCATAGTAGTGGTGCACACCTGTAATCCCAGCACTCAGGAGGCTGGGGCAGGAGGACTGTTGCCAGCTCAAGACCAGCCTGGGCTACAAAGTGAGCTCCGGGCCACCTGAACTACACAGCGAGACCCTGTCTCAAAAGAAAGCAGCTGGTGGTACAGAAAAATTACTAACTCATGGCTAGGAAATACAAGGGAGGAAGACTGGACAGTAAGTGTCCCCAGACCCCTTCAAGTGTACACCTCTGTGACCTGGGGACCCCAACTCCTGTGAGTCCTCAGTGCCTCTGTGGACTTCTTTGACACATGGAGCTTAGCGTACATTGCTGCTGTCCACATCGCAGCAACAAGGCGGTTAAGGTACTCAAGGTAACATAATTAGAAAGCAGCAGAACTGAGATTCCACCCTGCATCTGGACTGTATCGACTGCTTTACAAATCAATAGGTACTATAGTTTCTAATTTAGACAAGGATGTCTATGGAGGAAGAGAGCAATGTAAAAATGTATAGAATTTGGACATTTTGGTTTTGTTTAACAAATAACAGTGAGGCTTTCACTGGCTTTTAGTCATATGGCAAGAGTGCTAAATATTCTAATATTTAATATTTCATATGTAGGTAAGAGAATCATCTTTCCAAAACACTATGCCACCCACACACTAGGAAGGACATCTTTGCCAATTCCTAACCTTTAAAAAGACAGAAAGTTAAATATATTTTAATCCAAATTATGTAAATATGTTACAGAAATAACTAAGAGGATGGAAAATGGATATGAATTTTTCTTTCCTTTCTCATTTGGCAGACAAGAACTATTACTTCTGGTTCAAAAATCTCATATTATTTTCCTTCATTTTAGAATTACTGTGTTTGTGAAAAAGTGTCTGTGCAGGTCAAGTCTCTGTGCAGGTCAGTATAAACATTAGGATTTTCAGAAGTGAAACTTGACTTTAATTCCTTCTTTCCAAGGTGGGAAGGTTGAACTAATATTTACACATTTATTTTTCTTCTTTTGTCTTTTTAATTCAACCAACATAGTAGCATATCTCTAAGTACTGCTTTCATATTTTTTTGATACTTAGTAACCTTTTTCAATGTATAAGAGTTTGATCTTTTTATTAGATCAGCAAAATCAGGCTGGCCAAATAGCTCAGTGGATTAAAGCACCTGCAAGCAGGCGATTAAGACTAGGTATGGTGGCATTCACCTGTAATCCCAGCACTTGGGAGGCTGTAAACAGAAGAGTCACTAAAAGTCTGATCTAGTAGTAAAACCCTGAACACTCTGTAGACCCCTCTCTAAAAATACATAAAAAAATAATAAAACAAACCATAGAAAAATGATGTTAACTTACACTTGAAAACTGTTTGGTTTCTTTTATCTTACCTCAATTTTAGAAATGACAATTATAGATCTGTGCTTTGAAAAATAACTATTTTTTTCTCTCTGCTTCTATGAGTATTTCTAAGTATTTTTCGAGGGCTGTTATTTTTAATCTAATTTCAAATAATTTTCAAATATAGAACCACTCGCTTAAGAATTCTCGATATGCAGAGTAGGCTGAGGATGTGGTGGAGGTGAGGGGATCCTCTTGAGCCAGGAATGTAGCTGCACCAAACCTTATAAAAAAATAAAAGAGAAAAGAAAACCTAGGCCAGGTGTGATGGTGTACACCTATAATCCCAGTCCTTGGGAGGTTGTAGTAGGAAGTTTACTGTGAGTCTGAGGCCAGCCTGGGCTACAAAGTGAATTTCAGGACAGCCTGAACTCCACAGTGAGACCTTGTCTCAAAAAGACCAAAAACTGGGGACAGCAAGATAGCTCAGCAGACTAAAGCCCCTCCTGAAAGCTTAGGCAAGTGCAGGGACAGCAGGATGATCCCCAGCACCATATGCCATGCCAGTCCCCTCTCCAGCACAGGCTGAGCCAGCCAGAGTCTGCACATAGTGGCACACACCTGTAATCCCAGTGCTGGGGAGACTGAAAGTAGGAGGATCACCATTACTCCAAGCTGCATGTGAGACCTTGCAACAACCAAATACATTTTTTAAAAACACCAAAAACAAACAAAAAAAAACTAAATAATGTTCCACATTTCATGATGTGTAATTTTAGTTAGTTGTAGTCAACAGAAGTTGAGCTAAGCTACTCTGATAAACATGTTTGACAAAGTTATACTAAAATATGAGAAGTTTGCCAAATACTTAAAGGTAGGCAAAAGGAAAAAAAATGTTAGAATTATGAAAGTATGCTGTAGGTAGGTAAGAGCTGGCATTAAGTGTGATAAGCAGGTATACAAAAATCTATAAATTTACTAAAGGCAATGAAGTGAATTCATACAATCGAGGATGAAGGTTTAACAGAAGAGGGGGGAAAAAGGATTTAGCAAAGAGACAGTATGAAACAACCTTATATTTGGCATTAGGACATCTTAGTCCAACATTCTGAGAACAGCCTACATTACTTTTATCTTCACGGTAGAACAAGCAAACTAGATACATACATCGGAAATTCTAAAATTATACATAATTATAGAGAACAGCTTTTTCAAATAAATTTTACAAAGACTTTAGAACCTACTGATAGCTAATTTACATGCTGGAGGATTTGGTAGGCATAGATACTGCACCTATAAACAATTTAATTAAGGCCGACATAAATTGGACAACCAAATTAATTTTAAAAATGATTTTATAATGCAGGAAACACATCAAATAAAATTGAAGTAAATTTTTTAAATTAAAAAGACAACAACATGCAGGGCCAGGGAGATAGCTCAGTGGTCTAAGCACCTACCTGGCAAACACAAGGACCCAGGTTCAATCCCTAGTACTGCATGCCACGCCAGAACTACATCAAGCCTGCCACCAAAACTGGGTGTGGTGGTGCACATCTGTAATGCCAGCACTGTGGAGGCTGGGACAGGAGGATCACTATGAGTCTGACCTGTGTGGTGAGACCTTGCACCAAATCAATCAATCAAAAAATAATCAATCAATCAATCATGGAAATTAAAAATGTTTATAGGTCCTCTGTTTAGCTCAGAGGTACAGAAATAGGGGTATTTTATTGTCACAGATTCTCATTTCTAATCAGTAAACCTCTTTAAAGTAGGTTCTATGGATAGATGCAATTTTTTCCCTACAGTGATTGTTTTTTTAAGACAATCACTGTCAGGCCAGGCATGGTGGTACATGTCTGTAATCCTGGTACTTAGGAGGTTCAGGCAAGAAGATTGCTGTGAGGTTGAGGTCAATCTGGGCTACAAAGTGAGTCCCAGGCAAGCCTGAAGTGCAGTGAAACCCTGTCTTCAAAGGAGGAGGAGAAGGAGGGGGACGAGGAGGAGGGAGAGGAAGAGATGGCGGCAGTGGCAATAGCAAAGCCTTCACTGTCATGCTATATCTAAACAATCCAAGAGTCACAAAACAGTTATTTCCTAGTAGTTGTAATGTATTTATCTGTACTGGAGAAGTCTAAATGCCTTATCTTTACACTAGAACAAAGTTCTGGGACTAATTCTGGATATGCTTGTGTGTTTGGCTTCTGTTTATCTAAGTGTCAAAATGGACTATCTAAAACAAGCAACACAGAAACCTTGCAGAAATGGGGCAACTAACCAAATAACTGAAGCAACAATATTCCTTTCCCAAAACACAAATTTCTCATGAAAACACAATTAAGACTATATATCTGTTATGAATTAAGGAAATATTACAACAGTAAATCCTCTGTAAAGCAAATAACCCTTTCAAACAATCAGTAGCCATTAATTTAAATATTTCTATATTCATATCACAACGGTCATTAAATTAAACTGTCATTCTGCCATTTCCATAATGTCAAAGAAAGAATACAATGAGGAAAAGGACTGAAATCTTTATAGGGAGCCTCTAGGATTTTTCCGAATTTAAGGTTATGTTGGAACATCTCTGGGATTCACATAGTTCAGCACATGGTCATACTCAAGGCTATTAAGTTACAATAGCAAAATAACACATACCAAAATCAGCAAAGGGAACAGCACCAAGGATTAAAGTCTGAAAGAAAAGTAATACAAGCTTCCAAGAGTCTTCTCCCTATGGATTCACACAAGATATGCTTAATCCCTCCACAGCTCATTTGTGACAAATCATGAAATATTGTTTAAGGACACTCATCATTCAAGAGTCCAAAGCTCCCAGCATCAGTATTGAGAGATGAATCCAGGGAGTACTCAGCTAGATCCCCAACTCTCACTTTTTTTGTTTTTCTGGTTTTTGGGTTAAGGGTGGGAGTGGGGACAGGATCTTATTAAGCTGCTCCCCCTGGCTTCAAATTTATGATCCTCCTGTCTCATTCTGCAGAGTAGCACCAGACTGCAACCTGGTAGCAATGCCCATCTGTGTCAAAAGTTTTTATTGGAGGATTGGTTATGTAGGGATCCTGAACTAAGCACATACTAAAATTCCATTCCCACAAGAAAACATGATATTCAACACAAATTACA